>CM029773.1:8767542-9075110 GCA_017562165.1 Ectropis grisescens
TGTGGAGTTGCATCGGATTGTTAGCTTTCAAGGCCCAGTGGTTTAGTTCATGATATAACCTGCATACGTTTTTTATAGCCTCGCTAGATATAGCTTTTATTTAGAACAGGAAACGATAGTAGGCCAGTGAACCATATATTGATTTTTAAATAATAAGAGGTAGGCTTAATTGTTCCATGAGAGATGCAGTATAATAGTATGGAAGTTTTCAAGGTCAGGAGGAATAAATATCGTCTAGGTCAACGTGCGACGTCTTCGACCACCGTCTCTTACCATCAGTTTTTCACCGATGTTTCCGTTATCAAAAGGTTAAATTGGTAGTCAATCGCACACCTTTTATTTATTTTATTTGGCTTTGTGTGGACAAATCACAATAGTACATTGGTTCTTAAACTAATTGATCTTAATTTATTATTGTTAAAAGTACCTATTTATTTTTCAGACAAAGCACAGCATGCAATTAACATTTAGATATTTTGTTAAACTATGTGTAGGGGAATTACTAATTAATTATAATTGAATTGTATATGAGTTTCAGTAACACTCGATACGTTCATTAATAAATATAGATATTTAAATTTAATTTAATGTTAATAAGCCTATCACCAAATACATAGGTATACCTATTTCCGAACATTTCTGAAACTCGTTTACAAGTCTACTCAACCTAGGTACAGGTGAGTTTGCACCAAGTACTGTTCTCCTAAATATAGGTGCAGAGTAATTGTCACTCTGGGATATCTATATAGAATTTAGAAAGGAGTTCCGGACAGTTTATTGCACTATGCAACAGTTTACGAAGAATCGTTAAATCAAGATAAATTCTGCGATCAGTACAACGATCGTAAATGGAAAAACGTTAGCATTTTCTTGTATGATCGCAGAATTTTAGTTTTTTTTTGCAGCAAACGTCAAGTGTCACAGAAATCGTTTCTGGATTTTCTCTAGTCTCTAACTATGTATGGCATAGTGAGGTCTCCACACTGGACTACAATCTTATATATAAAATTCTCGTGTCGCGGTGTTTGTGGTTAAACTCCTCCGAAACGGCTTGACCGATTCTCATGAAATTTTGTGAGCATATTAACTAGGTCTGAGAATCGGCCAACATCTATTTTTACACTCATTAGTGATAAGGGTTGTTCACCCCTAAAAAATATTTTTTTTTTTGGTGAAAATTTTTTGTTTTATTTTTTTATAATGTGGCATAAAAAATACATACAACCCTAAATTTTTACCCTTTTATCACCAACCCCTATTTTTAATAGCCATTTTAGTAATTGAATCATTTATCATCCCGCTCGATAGCTAATCAATTACCGGCTTTTTGTAAATGTCAAATGTGTTCACTCTATTTCAGATTCACAAATCAGCCCGACAGATGGCGCTGTAGTCTAGGTAGGTATCTAGGTTATTATCCGCTAGTATAAAATAAAAAAGTCGAAGATGACGCACGTTGACCTAGAAGATACATATTCCCTCTGACCTTGAAAACTTTTTTTGTTTGTTTTCTTAAACTTTACCTTAAGTATTTCTATTGTTTTTAACTTAACATGATTTACAAGTAGCTATTGAGCGTAAGATATACTGAATAATCTAATGCGTTTTAGGGCCTATACACCGTACTTTTACATTAGCAATATTTTAGCAGTATTATTATTAAATAAATAAATATTGGTGGACAATTCACACACAACACCATCTGACCCCAAACTAAGCAAAGCTTGTGTGATGGCAGCCAGATAGCTGATATTATCTACTGCTGTTACTGAAAACAAACAATCTAAAATCTGATGGGAAAAAATCACGTAAATAATGCAAATTAATGGTAACTGACATTATTTACGCATGAGTTTTGTAGAGAATGTATCATTGTCAAGGTCAAACGACTGCTCAAGTGCGGCACCCCCGTCTACCCTCAAATTTAATAACCGCGTGCATTTTTCAGTTACGTATCGATCGCAGACAAGGCCAGTTAGTTGATGATAGTTTGTGTGCGGTAAAAATATTAGTGAAACGTTACGGGTGATCTTTTTTGGGAGTGAATAAACACCGTGTTTATTTTGGTAAATCTGACACTGCACAAGTTTTAAAACAATGTGAGTTGCCAGAACAGTGTGATGCGCTTGCTAAAATCCTATCAAGGTTAAAGGGCGTGTATGTATCGATAAGGTGGTGGAATCATTACTAAAATAAGTACCTGTAACTACAAAAGTTTCAGCAAATTAGTGATCGTCGAGTTGATTCCATCGGTGAGGCATTGGTGAGGCAGTTTATACGTAAGAAATAAGGTAAATACAAATACGTTTTGTAAACTCTCATTGCGAGACTTTACCGTGTTTATTTTGCTTAATTTTATTTTTATCTTATTCGTTAATGGTTTTGCGTCTCTTACAATTGTTTGATTTTCTAATTGCTTTTTCATAGAAATATTAAGGCCAAGAAATCTTTATTTAACGTACTAAGTGCCTTCAGTTTTATTTTAACATAAAAGAACTCAATAAAATGCTTTATAGTTTACAGTTAATTTTCGCATATTTTTCTTCCTTGTAACAATGTCACTGTTTGAAAAAGTATGAACGAAGTTGCGGAAAACGTTAAGATTTAGCCAGAATCATTTAAAATTAAAATTTTTTTTTCAAGACAACAAAACCAGGTTCCTAGTCCCAATTACGTCTTAAAAAAGAGCCTTCGCGTGTTGTAGGTGTAATGAAGACGTTTATTTCTGCAACATTTTCCACGTAGGTATAAAAAATAATAGCTAAAAGTATACTTACAAGCTTTTTCGGATAACATCTAAGTATCCAATTTTAGCTCGATCAGTTTAGTAATTCTCCGACGGTATGGAGTACCGTAGATACATCCAGACATCATACTACAACTTGTACATTACATATCAACAGATTATTTTTTTCACACAACACTTATTTGCTCCTAGTTAAATAAAACTTATACTGGTACTGTGGAAGCCAAGAAACTGATTAATACTAATATATCATTTTAAATAAATATTTATCATTCACAGTGGCTTAGGTGATCGTAAGTTGCCTGCGAAGCTGTTGGTCGTGGGTTCGATTCCCACCTAGTGCAAATATTTGTGCGATGAATACAAATAATTATTTGCTATGTTTGTGCTTGGGTGTTTCCTATGTATTATAAGCACCTATAATATTTATATTTAAAATTAAATAAGTATTATATCATCTATCTAGCACCCACAGTAGGTACATGCGTTGCTTAGTTTGGTGATAGATGTGTAATGTGTGTGAGAAAAGTCCATCAATATTTATTATTAGTATTTACTAACAGCACCTCGAGATTTTAACAGCGTAGTTCCCGTTTGCGTTATTTTTAGGGGATAATAAGTAGCCTATATAATCTGTGTGTCATATTTCGGCCTGAGCCTTTGGGCGTTACGACGTGATGGAGCAACACACATCCACATTTATAACATTAGTAGGATTACAGAAATACATCAGGAACGGGGCAAATATTAATAATACTAGTATCCATTAGTTAGATCAAACCTTGCAGTACGTGCACTCTGGCTACAGCTCGCATCTTTATTGGAGCTTCTAATGCACACGTGTAGTTGCCTGCGTCGTCCATTTTCAGCCTCGCCACCTGTGTGAGGAAATTAGATTTAACTTTCATCCGGCGTCATTTATTATTTAATTTTGTAAAAGAACTGGAAACTTTTGGTTTTGTACTCGTATTAAGTGTTATTAACTTAGTTGAAAGCAATTACCTAATACTGTATACAAGTTTAGGAAGTCACGCTCTCATTTTAAGCTGGGTGTATGTACCGGCTGGGTAAGTTAAGTGCAATTTACAACAATCAAAAGTAAAACAAACGCACGCTCACAGAACTTCATCAACAATAAACCAGAATCGAACCAAGTTTTGGGCTCAAGTTATACTGGTCATTACGGGCGATTAACCATCCATAATACAAGCAATTGAAAACTGAATTGATTGAAGACGACCTCTTATGTTGTGAAACAGCGCTTGTAAGCCAAATTGATAAAACTGAATTAAATTAAAAAAGTCATTTATTTCCATAAACAGCCCATTAATACTAATTGATATTGTTGAAATAGTGTCATAGCTGGCTCCGCAGTTTATGTGGTGGGTCCCAAACTAGGCTGCGCCTGTATTTTGGGCACCCATAAGTACAGTTTATTGTAGTGGACTTACAGTGTTACAATGAGTTTTTCATGGCTTAATAACGTGTAGAATATAATAATAGAATGGATTTAAAGACAACGGATTACATTAACATAATTAAATTATTTAATAGTTACTTATTATTTCACCAGTCGTTCGTGTATCAAGTAAAAATATCAGAATTAAATTAAAATCATATATTATTGAGATCAAATTAAGATTAAACTAAAATAAAATTAAAATCAAAACAAAATTAACCTAAATCAAATTCAATTAAATTAAAATCAGATCAAAATTTGTTTCAAATCAGATCAGATTTGTTTGATGCATAATATTCATTAAAATACATAGTATCTATGTTTAAGAGACGAATAGGAAAAAGAAGAAGTGAATAAACAGATAAGTACATACTATACATTTTATTGGTAAATGAAAGCTTTCTATTACGTAATACCTACCGATAAACTGGAAATTCAACTATAACACATCTCACTATTACGTAAAATTTAATATTAATTGACGAAATCGGCGAAGGCCTCGAAATGTTTGTTTGTGGTCAATTATACTAAGCAAAGGTTCTAAAGGATCTTAAATAACAAGGTCGCGTTGTTCAGTTTGGTATTAGGAGACTAGAATTACTTGTTAATTTTATAGTAGAAGTACAAGTAATTTTGTTAATTCAAACCAGTCTCTCTTCAGAATATAATTGTTTTATAGAATAGAATAAATATGTCATGTAATTTTAAGGTTTACTGTGATTAATGAAATAAGACGGAAGTCTAGTACTTGATTGAATTGAATTAAGAATACTGAAACGAACAGCGTCTGTGTATTGTTACAAGGGGTTATTAGATTTACAAAGGAATGATTGAGATTATCGTTTAAGTTCTTGATTAATCATTATTTTTTGGTCACCGTATCTTGACTCTCTTTTTCAGTCACTTTTTTAAAAACGAAATACGAATGGATGTTTAAAACTTCTATGAGAGAGAGGAAGCTACAGAGGACTTATTACTACGAACAACGTCATGATAGCTATTCTCGAATTAAAAAAAAAGACACAATATTATGTGTTATGGATTGGTTGATTATTAACTTGCAATAATTACAAGTTAGTACAATAATTACGGTTGCATAAAAAAAAACAAATACTGATTTTATATAAAGTTATTCAAATTATTTAAGAGGTCAAATAATCCTGACTCGCTTTATAGCCTTATAGTTAATTCGAAAAGTCCTTTCAGCTGACATTGAGCCAAATTCGGTTAAAGTTTATAATAACACGAGCCAAGTTCGGTCACGTTAATGTCGGCTCCATTATTCTTGGTGCGGATTGCATTTTTTCAAGCTTTTAGTGAGAGCCGGGAATATTTAAGTCGCCACTTACACCGCCCGCAAATATATTACGGTAATTTGGACCTTAAGGGCGTGTGGGCCGTAATTTTGAATTTTTAAAACAACTTTAAGACCTTTAAAATAGTGTATTAAACTCTGAAAAAAATATATGTATTAGTTCAGGATCTAATCTAGTGCAATTCGCAGTCAATGACACGATTTAATGAATTTTACTTGATAGAAAAAAAATCCCAAAGTTACCCTTTTCAAAAGTTATTTCAAGTTTATGACTAAACTAATGAATTTTTTAATAAATTTTGTACTCAACGAAAGCCACTAAAAGTTATAGATGCATTCGCAGAGTTTGACTTGATAAAAGTATCAGTTATTCACTATGTTTCAATATCTACCATATATATAGCGCGCCGTTCGGCAGGCCTGATCAGTCGCGTTTCGGCGCTCACGGACGACGGGCCTGTGCTTGATTTTGCAATTTTGACAACCGATAAATTTTAAATATTACGATCATAGTGCCACAGTATAACAATATCAGTAGGTATTACTAGTGAAGCACGCTATGATCTTGATTTTTGATACCGTTTTCATTGGAATTGCAAATAGACGCTGATACTAATTAGTACGCTGTTTACTTTATGTTGTAGACCAAAAGGGGAGTCTCAAAAAACTGACGTCGATAACACATCAGTAAAAAATTCAATGCGGATGCAATGGAAAATAGATAAGTATCGGTAAAATATTCGTCCGTCAAATCAGAGATCGGGATAAGGAAATAATGAGAGGGAAGAAATCCCCTGCGTAAATCCCCTAATATAAATGCAAGTTAGGTATCATAAATGATACCTAACTTGCATTTATATGCTATTTAGGTAAATTCTTTGGTAGTAAGGTACTTAGTCCATGGAAGAAAAGTTCTCACATACAGATTTTACCACTTTGGAAGAGACTTTCGCGCAAATTATTCAGTTCAGAAAAAAATGTTAGGGTCTTCAATACAATTTTGAACACCTTTCCATAGATACACGTACGGTTTTGTTAGAATTTTTATTTTTTATTTCTTTTCCAAGTTGGTGACACCACCAAAATTTATTGTTTTTTTCTTTTTTTTGTATGAAAATGTTAATATTGTTCATAGAAATTTAGACACTCGACCAAATTTGATAAGAAGCCTTTTAGGCAGTAAAATTACTCGTGGAATTTAACTCTGCACTAAGTTTCCGATTCGTATTTTTATATAAGGTTTAGAGTCATTTCCTGAGCATAAAATCACAAAATAATAACAAATCCAGGTGGAGCTTCAAGCGCCAGCTCGAAAAAACGTTTTTGGCTGATATTCTGAAAAAGTTATAAAGCCTATTATTATTGTAGAAAATAAAATTTCCCATATTTTGTTGCCAGTAAACTTTTTTTTCGAACTTACCGATTACGATTTACTATGTCAAATTTGATGATAACAATGTAAAAATAATAAGATGTGAATTCTGTTCCCAGTAGCATAAACATGTCCCTTTTTACCGGAATGGAAGAAGGGTTATGTTTTTCGCGCGTATCTTTTGTGTTTGTAAAACTTTTATTTCCACATATCTTCCAAACGGCTGGATGGATTTTGGTAACTAAGATATTCTAAGACTAGTCTGACTCGCTAAAGTGTCCTTAGATAGTAGGTAATATTTTTTTACGTGTAGATTTTTTTGTAGTCGGGGTTTTTATATTAAAGTTATTCTATCATATTGCTCGTTGCTCGAATAAACAGCACCGTTCATCATCATGATTGAAGAACGAAGAGTTTGGTCTCCACTTTTGTAATAAGAACAACTAAGCTGTGAAACACATTGCCAGAGTGGGTTTTTGTCGAAGGTTCGAACCTTGGGGTTACGAGGTACACTGTGCTTGTTTCTATTAGAGAAACAAGTTCCATCGTAGACCACATCAATTATTTCATCCACTATTATCGGCATCATCGCAATCGTATCATTAAATGGGTTATAAATCGTAAACAGTAAGTTTTACAAAAAAAGTTTACTAGGAACAAAAGATTTAAAATTTTATTTTCTACAATTATTGTCAAAATATATAGTTTCCAAAATATCGGCTAAAACAGTTTTTTTCAATTGGCGTTTGAAGCTCTACCTGGATCTGTGAGCATTTTGTAATTTTATGCTCAGTAAGTGATCTTTACCTCATAGAAAAAAATTGGATTAGAAATTTAGTGCAAAGTTGACCAAAAAACCTTCTATTTTTACTGGCCTTTCATTACGTTTCAGCACCTTTTTTTAAATTTTTGACGAATTTGTGAATTGTTAGGAAACATTTTAAAATGATGGATGAAATTGGAAAAGCCGTACTCAACTTATAGTGTGACGAAAAAGAAAAGGTTGAGTTTTGTATATCTACGAGTAAAGATAAATTTAATATTTCTTCGTTTATATATCAAAAAAACTCTTATCACTTCACAATTCACAAAATTGTTATCACTAGTATAAACAAATCTTGAACAAAAAATGAGTTTAAATTACATAGTCCAATAATTTAATGTTATTTCTGCACTGTGGCACCGATTCCGCGGTCGGTGACGGTTGCGAGAACAAGACAGCGTTAAATGCCTAATTTGACAGAACTACCTGGCCTTAAGAGGGTTGGGGGTAAATTAGTCGACCTAGCCGTACTGAGTATTTAGCATGCAGAAAAATGGTATGGCGTTGTTTTTGTATGGTTCGCTGAATTGTGTTTTTTCATACGAAATTTTATTGTGAGAAAAGTATACGTTAAAAATGTTAGTAGTTTACCCATCTGATGAATTTGTACTAGTATTTTTAAAAGCTATAAAATTATGATAACCGTCGTACTACATATCGTGTAATAAATAGTCTTAAAAAAGACAAAATTTTATTCATATTGGATTTATGATTTAAAATAACTATTACAGAGTACCTACAATGTAACTACGCAATTATGAGCTTTGAATATTTTTTTTGACTGTAGTCGAAATTGTAAAAACAATATTCGTTTGTTAGTTTAATCTCTATATATAAAAACGTTATGTTGGTTTGTGTACGCTTTAAAAACTCAAAAAGTTCTGCACCGATCGAGCTGAAATTTTAGAATGATATACAACGTGTGGCGGAAAGGTCCAACAATATTTATTGTATATCATCTATAATAGGTACCGAATCACATATGTGAATATTAGACACGAAAGCACAACATTTTTTTCCATACAAAGTAAAAAAATCTTTGTTTAATATTTTATTTGACAACCCTAATCAACGGCGGCACGGCGCGGTCACTGACCGCCGCGCGCGCCGCTGCGTCGTCGCACGCCGCGCCGCCGCGCATTAGGGTTGGAGCTGGTCAATTTTACATCAAACTTTAATTCGTATTATCTTGCAATCTAAAGTGCTGAGGGGAAAGAGACCTTCGGAGATGAAGTCCACATCAGTGTTGGAATGACATATTCAAATATTGTTGGACCTTTCCGCCACACGTTGTATAATCCGCATCAAGGATTGTTTTTATCTAATTTTTGGATCACAATGTGCCACAGCAAAGCGTGGCAGGGTACAGGTAGTTTATTATAATATTTGAAGATGTATCTATCTAAGGCTGTATTGTGTCGTCAATTATTAGTGAACTTTTTTATTTAATCAATAATATCAATGAATAACTTACCTAACTTAAAACGGTGAAGGAAAACATAGTGAGGAAACTGACATGTACCTAGAATCTTTCGAAGTCATGTGTCATCCACCAACCCGCACTGGGCCAGGGCGGTGGATTATGGCCTTAACCTCTCTCCTTGCGAGAGAAGGCCCGAGTCGCAGCAGTGGGACCATTTAGTGGGCTTAATGTTTATAATGTACAGGACTTAATCACGATTTAATTTAATGCGATGAATAAAATCGTGATTAAGTCCTGTACATTATAAACATTATGTGTTCAAATAGCGAAAGTTTAAAAACAATATTTAGTGGGATGTTGATGATTAATGATCAATGAATAAAACATTAAAACAATGAATACATCTGTTAATTGAATGTTATTTTTTTTCAATGTCATTAGTAAAAGAAGTCGCGAGTCTATAGTGTTGAAAGCACGCAGTTTGTAAGTCTTGAACCAAGGGACGTGCCATTGTTTCCATCGATTGAGATTAATTCAGTTTTATTTCTTTGTTCATGATATAAACCTTCTTAAGCTGAACAAACATCGGAAACAACGAAGGCCAAACATATTTTTTTGACATTTTTGGAATTTCGGCAACCTTTGCGACGAACATTTCTTTGAGAATGTTCTAATCTTTACCTAGAAGGTTTCAGAGTTTCAGGTGCGGTGGCTGGTAAGATTTAGTAGAGTTTATAGTAAAACATAAGTGGCTTAGAATAAGAAGTGACTTTGCTCTTAGAGTTTTGTGTAGCTCTAAGGTAATTAATTTATGGTGTGTGTCTTAACATAAAAACAGTACCTACAAAAGTTACACAGAAGTTAAACAATCGATCAACAAGCAATTGATAAAAACGGTATTTACACCAAATGTTCTGATTTTTTACGATTGATATACCTCTATATCATATATGTAGTTAGTTTATACGCTGTAGAAGTGGGAGCGAGAGGTATACCAGCAAAATCTCTCTATAACCTACTGAAAGACCTTGGCTTATCCAGAAGTGCAGTAAGTTCTATACTAGAACGTGTATCTAAAGCTGCACTAGTAGGCTCATATCAGATTTGGCTGGGCAGGGAGAGAAAAACGAGTGGTGAAGGTGAGTGTTGATGTACGTCAGAAAGGGGCCCCTTAAACCTACGCCCGAGTCACAAGTCTCGGGAACTACTCGAGTTTTTCTCTCTCTGCCACACGATGGACCCGGCACCCGCACGGTGAATTCATGGAATGCTAAGAAAATCGTCTCTGAGGTAAGATGTTACATAATAATACATACAAATTTGTCATTAATATAATACCTACGGTTTTATCAAACATTTTTTTTATAAAATTGCTTCACCATAGGACATTGGAAATAGCCATTGGCAAATTGAAAAGGGCATTAAAAAAACTTGTTGTACACTTTTTAGGGCTATGTGCATACTAAATACAAGTAATTTATTGGACAGCTTGTTATTTTGAATAGAGTAGTTATTTGTTTTGCGATCACCAACTACTTTACATTAGTGAGACTTAAGACTTAAGACTTAAGACTGCCCTAGTGGCTTAGTTGGTAGTAGCTCTGCCTGCGAAGCCGTGGGTCGTGGGTTCGATCCCCACCCAGTGCAAATATTTGTGTGATGAATTCAAATGTTTGCACTGTGTCTGGGTGTTTCTATGTATAATAAGTATGTATTTAAAACTATATAAGTATTATATCAGCTATCTGGCTGGCCATCACACAAGCTTTGCTTAGTTTGGGGTCAGATGGTGTTGTGTGTGAATTGTCCACCAATATTTATTATTATTTTATTTTACATTATCATAAATTCGTATGTTACCGTTTTTTACTTAATTGTTTGACAGATCAGAACTAGCCCGGCTTAAGTTCAGCAGCCATTCCATGAATTATGGAAATATTCGCAGGCGTATATAATAAGTATAATTTTTGCACAAGTTAATTTGTAAATAATTCGCAAAAGTAGTAATAAAAGGTTTTCAGGCATTGTTTTTAAAGCATCTTTCGTGCAGTTGAAACAAAAACTGTGTGTGTTCATCGACGTTATCGAGTTCGTCAGCATCATCAATAAGCTATTTAAGCATCCTATTTATTGTCTGGTCCTACGTGTTAAACCGGGCATTTTCCGGCAGCTAAATGTCTTTTTCCTGTAAATTAACTGCGCACACAAACTGTTGTAAATAGCGTGGTCGAAGGTAGGCGACAGTCAACACAAAATATGCAAAAGCAGATAGATTGATCCTAATATATTGGAATGCTGCCATTTACAATTTACATGAAGGCATGAATTCTAAAAGCTGTATTTTCCGTGATTTTTTATCGATAATAAGCCTTTCAGTAGCTAGAGGCCAAAAAGGATTGACGACAAACTAAACACAAATTAACTTTGTAAAAGAAGGCTCAACTTTAAACTCCAAGAACAAGCCTCACTCAACCCTGGGTACAGCACCTATTTTAATCGACACGTATGAAAAGCATTATAAAATCCCAGAGGATGTGAGTGTTTCGTCATCCAGACTGGACATTTTCCTTTTTTCTAGAGCTACGAGACGGATAGTCATTATAGAACTTACCGTACCGTGGGAAACTCATATAGGTACATAAAGACCACGCGATGAAACAAAATAAGTATAACAACCTTCTAAACGAATTAACAAAAAACGGTTATGTAGTTAATTTATACGCTGTAGAAGTGGTAGGTAGACCAGCAAACTCTTTCTATAACCTGCTAAAACCTTGGCCTTGGACCTTGGCTTGTCTAGAAGTCCAGTAAGTTCTATACTAGAACGAGTACATAAAGCTGCACTAGTCGGCCCATATCAGATTTGGCTGGGCAGGGAGAAAAACATTAGTAGTGAAGGTGAGTGTTGATGTACGTCAGAAAGGGGCCCTTTATACCTACACCCGTGTCACAAGTCTCGGTATCTACTCGTGATTTCTCTCTCTGCCACACGATGGACCCGGCACCCGCACGGTGAATCCATGAAATGCTAAGAAGTTCGTCTCGTCTCTTGTAGTTGATCGCCTTCTCGTCAAATGCTAAGTTACGATAACCCACAAGTAATCGATTCATTCTCGACTTGAAAACATTGAAAATTGTATTCATTGGGAAAAATACCGTTCTAGCTCCAAATTTCACACCAGTTTTAAGACGCAATGATTCCAGAAACTATCTTAGTTGGCAGAGTCAACACAAATATACCTTTACCATTGAGGTAAGCCCGACTCCTCGGGTTCTCCTCCCATTGGGTTTTAGCATTGAAGGTAGTAAGAGGCGACACGTTTTTATTTAAACCGGTTTAACTGGGGACTTATACGCTTTTCTGCCAGGTTTCTTATTCAATGCTGTTGTGGTGTATTTGCTGTGATTTGGACTTTCGTGTGTAAATAGTTACACTATAGTCATATACCGGCGTATTGATTACCATCAGGCGCTTTTTCATTTTGCTGCTCCCATCGCTCTATGTTATAAAAAATGTTTTATCTCTGTAGATTCTTCATCTGTATTGGAGGCTCACTGATGTCGAGCAGGTGAGATTAGGGTTGGCACGAGCCTTCGCTCCAACTTTTTTAACTCTGAAAGTTTTTTGGTTAAACTTACTAATACAAGTTTTTACCAGTCTATTTCAAGTTTTAGTTTGATAATGAACTTTTTGCTGCGAACTTGTTGTCAATACAAAAATAGGGAACCCATTTCTGAAATTTGCATAAGATAGTCAGAAATCTTAGTAAAGTAATATTTGAATTAATTACTTTTTACAGAACAGTAAAAATAGCGCTTGTTTTACTTGATACACTTTGGTATTATATATTACACCGAATGACGAACATTTACAAAATTAACTTGCGGTCGGGCTTTTGGCGGGAAAAAATATATTTTTGGTATATTTATTTGAGAAGGTATACCCGTTAATTTGGTTTGAATGGCGTCTGCTTGAAATGGTCTTTATTATGAGATAAACAAAGTTAAAATTAAAGTTCGTTCATAAAGAAAAATCGTTAAATTAAAATTAAAAATAGCAAAAAAAAAAAAAATTTAAAAAAGGCGGGAAAATGGTCCCAAGTGCAGTTTTTTTTTTTTTTCGTGTTTGTTATATTGTATATGACGACGTGAAGCCCCTGAATATACGGAACCTGGAGTCGATAACAATAGTTAAATATGCCTTACCTAATTTAAAATAGTTTTGTAAGCTTTGTTATCATGTTTTGATTCATTACTACTGTTTAATTTCGTAACAAGGCGAAGTTAGGGTTTGTTGCCGTTTTGATAACAAACCATAACTCGTACTTCATTTAATTTCAGTTTTATAACTCTAAATTCATTACTTGATTTATAAGTGTATCAAGTTTAGTCTAAAAGTATTTTGGTTGAAGTTTCACTTTAAGAGAACGTTTATTTGCAATGAGAATTGCAAAGAAGAGACGTGGCGCTGTAAATCGAGAATGAATAGTTATAGAATGGTTTCGGCATAGTTAATGTTAAAAATAAACATCTAAAATTCTAAAATGAATTTACAAATATTGATAAGAGTCTGTGTACTACTTTTCACCAGTTTTATTTAAAAGTTTTGTCAATGTGAATCTTTGAAAAGACGACGCCATCTTATTTTAACAAGTTATAAAAGGGCAAAAGACAAAACACATTTTTCCATGGATTGTCGAGTAGACAAGTCACCTGATATCTTGTGAGTACCTGTGTTTTTCAATGTAATTTTAATGTGCTAATTAAGGTGTGAATTCAGCGTTCATTATCGTGTTAAATTTAAAGTTAAAAGAATAAATTGTTATTCCTATTTTGCGTTCGTCATTTGCAAATGAGTGAGTCTGAGGATGGAGGTGGTGACGTCGGCTCACCCGACGTCACCATTTCTAAAATCATCTATAACCCTGGTGCTCCGTTATATACAATTAATTAAAAAAAAAAACCAAATGTCTTCCTTATAATTTAAGATACTCGTCGCTTGGCTTTCGTAGTGACAGGTTGTGTATCTCCGGGTTAAATTAATTCTCATTCTACATTCCGAGCTAAGTTCGCGGCTCTGTCTGAGATTCTCAGACAACCGCTGCAATGGAACCGAACCTGCAGGATAAAAGTCAGGAGGACCATGACTTTGAGATAGACACACCACGTCTTCCGAAGAGAACGCGAGATGAGATTTCATCTGACGAGGGCTGGAACACGGTTGAAAGGGGACGAAAGATCAGCAGAACAAATAACCAAGGCGAATTCGAGGAAATATGTCAGGTAGGAGTGACTTCCGATAATATTCTACCTAAACAGTTTGCTTTAGCACGGCTGTTAAAAGACAATAAGATTAAGAATATTGGTCGTGTTAAATATGTACACTCGTACAAAATGATTATATCGTTTGATGATGTTGATAGCGCAGAGATATTCATAAAATGCCAGGCCTTCGTTGACATTGGGTGGAGAAGCCAGAAAACATCAGAGGTTGGAATATCTTTTGGAGTAATTAAAGATATTGATCTCGATCTTCCTGAAGCTGAAATTACCAAAAATGTACTGTCGGAATTAGAAATAATTTCAGTAAAAAGATTAAAGAAGAGAAATAATGACAGTACAGCTAAAGACACATGGATATCGTGTGAATCCGTGCGTCTTGGGTTTAGGGGGTCTATGCTACCTACCCATGTTTCCATTTTGGGTATGAAGGTCAAAGTGGAACCTTATGTATTTCCAGTTACACAATGTAGCCGCTGCTGGAAATATGGCCATAATATTAGAATGTGTCCCTCCAAAAAAGTTGTGTGCCCCAAATGTACCAAAAATCACGAAAACTGTGAAAAAATCGCTTTTAGGTGTGTCAACTGCACAGGAAATCACATGGCACTTCTTAAAGTTTGCCCAGTGTACAGGAAAGAAAGACGCCTCAGAGAAATTATGTCGGAATATAACTGCACATATAGAAAAGCACTGACTGTGTATGTTCCACCTTCACCAGTTTCTTCAAGAAGTATGAGCCCGATCAAAAGTAGTGAGTTTCCTACCTTACTTAAAAACCCACCACCCGTGGAGCCGTTAACTCAGAATGAAAATTAATGTCTGATTTGTTCAAACCATCTCATGAAAACGAGCCTCAGAAAACATCAACAAACCGCAAAAAACAAAAGCGACGCTTAGCATCCCGACCGCCCACCCCCTCCGCCGCTGCGATGGACGATGATTGGTACCTGCCCGACAGCGCGGGCGCCGCCGGCGGCCGGCCCCGAGACAATACTGATAACGCTGACAAAGGAAACCGGTCAAAAGATATGGGTTTTATGCGTCTATTGATCCGACTAAAAATATAATAATGAGCGAAGAATCTTTAGAATCTAAAATACACCAAGCTGTTTCGATCTTTACAAACTGGTTAATGTCAAAGTTTGCTTCCAATGTTTCTGCTGGTTCCTGATGTCAACGTTCATGAACGTTGTCATTAGTGAATATGGATAACAATTATACCGAAATTAATTTTAATATAATTCAATGGAACTGCCAAAGTATACAAAGTAAAGTTATCGCGTTTGAATCGCTTCTCTCGCAAGAAAAAATTCATGTAGCCGTTTTATCTGAGACGTGGTTAATACGCGATAGCCGTTTCAACATAGCTGGATATAATATATACAGATTAGACAGATCAGACGGTTATGGGGGAGTTGCTATTGTGATTCATAAATCTATCAAATCTTTCCAATGTAGTACTCAGAGTCCAAATTCAGGTATAGAAATGTTGCATGTCAGTATTGATAATTGTCGGTATATTGAGAATATTATTGCCATTTATTGTACTGCACCCACACAAACTACCCAAAATGATTGGGATTCAATATTTTCCTTTTACAGTGAGAAAACACTTATTCTCGGTGATTTTAACGCTCATAATACGATATGGTCACACAAGACAAATCATAGAGGTCGACTAATCTATGAAAGCTTGCTCGATAATAATTATATTTCGTTAAATAATGGCGACCCGACCAGGATAAAGCTTGTAAATGGAGTATTACAACAGTCGTCTCCTGATGTGTCATTCGTGTCGTCGGATTTAGCGACCCTTCTCTCCTGGAAGGTTACAAGTGAGTCACTGGGTAGTGATCACCTGATAATTAAAATTCATGGAACTTTAACCCTTTCCCGCGATTTATTTAGGAAACGAAACTTTAAAAAGTGACTGGTTGTCCTACAAGAAAAAATTGACGATCTCGTTCAAAACTTCGCCATTCCCGGAGACGTACAGGCTTTTTATAACTCGTTCGAACAAGTACTACAGTCAGCGGCAGAAACTTGTATTCCATATATTAAAGTGCCGCAATATATTAATAATAAATTCTGCCCTAAGCCATACTGGGATGCAACACTATCACAAGCAGTTGCCCAACGACGCTTGGCATTAGCTAAATTTAGGCGTTGCCCGTCTCCCGAAAATTTGGAAGTGCTTAAGGATAAAATTCAAAAGGCTCAAAAAATTATTCGATCAGCTAAATGTCAATCTTTTCACAGATTTTGTTCCTCAATCGACAAAAATACGTCATCATCTGTAATGTGGCATAAAATGAGATGGATGAAGGGGCATAGCGCTAATCCTATTAATCGTAGCTCTTCTGACCGACAGAACGTGAAGCAGATGTTACACGAGCTGACGCCCGATTATGCCAGTCCACCACCACCTCAATTTTACTCAAATAATGTCCATTTAGACAGCGATATATCTTTGAGTGAGTTAAAAAATTCTATTAAGAAAAGTGACACTGCCCCAGGTTGTGACGAAATTTCCTTTTCCATGATTTTAAACTTACCGGCTAGTGCTTTTAATGTGCTATTATGTCTGTATAATAAAATTTTTGCCTCGGGATATGTTCCACTACAATGGCGGAACATAAAAATCGTGCCTATCTCTAAATCAAATAAGAACTTAGGTTCTCCTATTTCGTTTCGACCCATATCTCTTATGTCTTGTCTATGTAAAATATTTCACTCTATTATGAACAAAAGAATGGAGTGGTTAATAGAGAAACGTGGCCTATTTTCGGATAAAGTAATCGGTTTTCGAAAAGGCCGATCATGCTATGATAACCTTGCGCGCTTAGTATCTCACATTCAGTTAGGATTCTCAAAAATTTAACCACTGTTGCCTGTTTTATTGACATCGATAGTGCATATAATTACGTAGATGTGACTTGCTTAACTAAGATCCTAGATGGCCTCGGAGTCGGGTCCAAAATGTGTAACTATCTTTGGTCGTTTTTGAATGACAGGCGATTAAAAGTAGCCATTGATGATAGTATTACCATTATGCGAACTACCTGTCGTGGCTTAGCTCAAGGTGACCCGTGGTCACCTCTGCTTTTAATATCTCCACCCTTGGTATATGCCAAAGTATCGAAAATGTAGAAATATCTCAATATGCCGACGATTTTGTTCTATACGTTTCAGATTCTGATTTGATGCAAGCAATTTCTGAACTACAGGATGCCTGCGAGAATTTAAATTCATGGTTATTCACTATTGGTTTAAATATTTCCTTAACAAAAGTAAATTTTGTGTATTCAAAAGGAGGTGCAGAAACAGTATAGATTTTAGTATTAACCATACGTCTCTACCAATGGTCGATAATGTTAAATATTTGGGTCTCTGGTTGGATAATCGCTTAAAATGGCGCAAGCATATCGAAGAAACTGCACAGAAAACGTTAAAGTTAATTAATCTTCTAAAAGTTTTGGCTGGATCATGCTGGGGTGTTCATCAAAACATCTTAGACGTCTTTATATTGCAGTAATTCGAAGCCGAATAGACTATGCTAGCTTTTTCTATGACAATAGCTGTAAAACTCATCTAAGTAAATTAGAAAGAATTCAAAACCAGGCTCTACGTGTTATTGGTGGATATATTAGGAGCACTCCAATACATGTCATGGAAAGCGATTTACATCTTCCTCCACTTCCATACCGTAGAAGATATCTCGCAGCTAAGTTTTGGTTAAAAGCTAGTGCTTTTACCAATAATAAAACTATAGAAATCATTCAAGATCTGTCTGGCACCACACGGAATAGTTTTGGTTAAATAAAAAGTCCCTTTAATAACTATTATTCATAAAGAGTTATACTTGTTACCCATTCATAATAATATCTTACCAGAAATGTTTTCATTAGACACTTGGATGAGTAACATAGATTTATCACAAACATTAATCGATACAATCCCTCTAATTGCAGCTGCAAAACGTTCATACGCACCACATACATTAAAGTCCGTGTGCATTCATTACATTAGTCAAAGCTATGATGGATTTTACAAAGTTTTTACAGACGGGTCTAAATCTGGCTCAAGTGGGGGAGCTGCTTTTTTCGATCCTTTAAATAAAAATTCAATGAGATTTAAAATTGATTCTGATATCTCGATCATGCATATCGAATTATATGCCATTTTAGAAGCATTAGCTTACATTCGGTCGGTTAATTTTCATAAGTTTGTCATTCTGACAGACTCTAAAAGCTCAATTCAACATTTGGCTCGGTGTGTCTCGCATGCGGCGAGAAGTGTTCCGATAGCCTACAGTATATTAGAATCAATTTTGAGCCTTCAGTCCGAGAGCAGGGAGGTCATCATACAGTGGATTCCATCTCATATCCAGCTTGAAGAAAACGATGCCGTTGATATGCTAGCTAGGCAGGCGACAACTGAAGGAATTCCAGTGCGCGTGACACCCTTGACCTCGGACTATATCAGGACGATAAGAAGCCGTTGTAGTGCATTATGGCAAGAATATTTTGATGAAAGATCTAAAGAACTAGGCATATGGTACAAGACGATCCAACCAGAGATACCAAAATACCCTTGGATTAGCAGTACTCGCTTATCACGTGACGTTTTAGTGACCGCTCTCAGACTTCGTTCTGGACACATTCCATCAAACAAGTTTGCTTACCTACTTGATGAGGAAGGTTCCATCTCCCAATTGCAATGAATGCGGGGTTCTCGAAGATACTATGCACTTGTTGATGGAGTGTGTTCGGAACGATAGTTTCAGAAGACAGTGTTTTGAAAGAAGTAGTATCAGAGATATTGGATACTGCAATGTGACATTAGCCAGTCCCGAATCCACTGATGCAATTATGTTGTATAGACTCATTCATTTAGGACTAAGAAATAATTGTTAATTATTTAAGTATAATTTTATGTTGTCTTACAGGGCGATATGGTCGCTCAACGACAAAGCCCTTTAAATAAATTTAAAAAAAACTAATAATTTAAGATGTAATTAGGTCTAGAACACTTGAGAACTCGAAAAAATTCCGACATAAGTGTCAAAATTGTTAGTTTACATTTTAAGCACATAAATTTAAATAAAACGATACCGCTAGAAACGCTCTTGAGAATCATGGGCTTAAACAAGTACAAGTAACGCGGCACTTCAAATTCCGAAGCGTAAACAAACGCACATATTTTATGTAACCTGACATCCGTTTTCCCGCCAAAATTGTAAACGTGAGTCGCTAAAAGTGAAGCAAGCGGCTATTTGTCCAGTATTTCGATGTATGTATACCTAGATGATTACCACTATTCAATGATGATATATATTAATTCCATTTTACTTTTATGCACAATATTTTGTTATAAAATTAATGTACCTATCTATCGTTAGTATAATTGGTGATATTCAGCACGATTAGTGCTGTTTAAAAGTTTAATTTAGTGGTTTAGTTTAAATAAATAAAACAAATAAAAATTTGTTACATTGTTTCTTTCAAAGAAGTCTCTTTGAGAATTCCTTTTTTTAAGTCATAGAATAGAATGGAAGAATAGAATAATTTATTTGTCAGACTAAAAATCCATATAAAGAGTATTAAATTAACAGAATTGAGAAAACAACATCATATTAGACTAATTTACATCAAATTATATCAAACTAGCAGCCCGCCCCGGCTTCGCACGGGTTTTATGGAAAATAAGTATAAAACAAAATTATTAGACTTACAAATTTTAACACACTCTTGGCAGAATTGCCATGCTTAGGACGTAAGACAAAACAAACAATCCCAATCATCTGTTTATCATTTAAAACGCATGCTTTTTTGCCTATTTTACTTTATAAAAAAAATGCGGGAGCCAGAAGCTCAAGGGAGGTCCTGAGAGGAGCGAGCCAAGCGAGGTCGTCGCCGTAGCGAGAGGTTACTCTCAAGGACATAGAGCTTCTGGCTCCAGGAGCTCACCCGGGAGTCGTACCTCAGTGATAGACCATAATAGGACCAACTGTTATGTTTAGGTATTGTTATGCTTCTCTCAATATGCCTTTAAACATTATGCTAAGTTATGTTTATGCTATATACGGTAGCAAAAATTATGCGAAAACTGTTATGCCTTAGTTGTTATGGTATATTATCATTAGTCCTAAAAACTTTAGGCGTGTCTGGCGTCGTTGTTATTCCCCTTTACTTTTACGCATCAAATCAAAAATTAAATCAGTAAATATTTAATTGTTGTAATTTAGTGTTAAAATCTGCTAATGCCACCTACGACGTAGTTTATGGTTGTGCAATGTTTTATGTAGGTACTAAAGTCTATTAGTTCTAAATACGTACTAAATAGTTACTTACGGCTGGTCTAGTCGGGAGAACGGCGGCGGCCGATCTGGAGCCCCGGTTTTAAATCCCACTTGCACCAGGCACCACTGTCTTTTCGGAGTAATATGCGTAATACCGCTAACTTAAAACAGTGAAGAAAAACATCGTGAAGAAATCGCCATGTACTTAGAATCTTTTGAGGTTATGTGTCATCCACCAACCCGCACTGGGCCAGCGTGGTGGATTATGGACTTGACTCTCTCTCCTTGCGAGAGAGGGCCCCGAGTCCCAGTAGTAGGAATATTTAGTGGGCTGCTTATTGAATCTATTGACACAGCTAGATTTCTGAGATCGTCTCATCATCGTAGTCCTTAATGCTCCGTTTTATTCTACTTTAGTAGGTAGAATAAAGGGGACCTTTGGGGATGACCTATATCGTATCCTATCCCCCAGCTCAAATTACACGCGCATCACTATTTTTCGAAGGCATGTCCGTAATGCCTCCAATTTAAAACAGTAAAAGAAAACATCGTGAGGAAACCGAAATGGAATAAATTTAATGTAATACTGTGTAGAAAGTGCGAGAAAACTTGAACAATAACAGTAAAGGTAGAATAAACTTATACAAAAGTAGTTCTGAAAAGAACATTTTGATAGGAACATAAAAAAGTGTTACGAAAAAATGTTTAATATTTAATATCATTTGCGTCCACTACCTACGTAGCGAGGCGACCACGCGAATTAGTAGACGCGCGCGCGGCTACTCGTATTTACCTATTTCATAGCTGCGAACACCTCTCCCCCGTGCCTCAGTGTCCCCTCTATCGGTGTTGCGCCGCGCGGCGCCGCATTTTGATAGGATTGATATTTTTAATTTCGTTAAATATTTTGAATGGAATGTCCGACTTCAATAATTCAAAAAGTAATCAATAGGTATTAAAAGAGTCTTGAATAAGAAATAATTTATTTGGATAAGAATTAATACAAATGTGTTGATAACATGGTCTGAATTTGATAGGCATTTTTACTTACTTTTAAAATGTAAAAAAGTAGTTGTTGCGAGGTAATTACTGAAGTTAGACATATATGGTCTCGCGAGGTTTTTGTAGATTTTAATACGCTCTATAATATTGTAGAACATTGTTTTGGTCTATCATTAGTACTTTCCACAGCGTATGCGATGAAAGCCATTTATGACTGTTTTTTTATACCTTGCGTTGGTTTTAGTAAAATTTACGTAGATATCTCATTTTTTTTCGTGATAAACATAGCCTATGTTACTCAGTGATAATGTAGCTTTCTATTGGCAAAAGAGTTTTTGAAACCGGTCCAGTAGTTTTTGAGTTTATTCGTGCCATACAAAAATACAAATCTTTCCTCTTTATAATATTAGTATAGATGAAAACAAATTACATTAAGTTAAACAAAATAAAATCAAATTACATCAGATAAAATCAAATACAATAAATCATATCAAAATAAATTAAATCAAACCAAACTATACCACATTAAGTCAAAATAAATCAAATGGAATAAATACATCAAACTGAAACTAGATCAATAAAATCGATAAATTAAAACAAACCACAAATTAAACTGAACAGTAACAATTCACACATTGATTAAAGCCATAATTACGTTAAGACAGTGGTTTAAATTAAGACAGTGACACCATGGCATCACGGGTAAATGTATAGAATGCCTATGGAACGAGTTGTCATGGCTCTCCGTCACTGCACTTTGGTAGGTGTTGCCGCTGCCCCGCACCCGCCGCATAAGAAACTCCCAAGCGTTCACGCAGAATGGCGTGAAAGCCATCCACACGTTCGTCTGCAAACATGCCTGATGCGATACAAAAGCGTGACAACCCCAACAACATCCTGAATGCATTATTATACTGGACCCGTACGGCATTCACAACCATTTGAGTATATCTTATCCACAAGCTACAGGTGTAAAAAGATTGGCAGTAAGCCCTAAATAGGGTTATTTTTACTTCTATGGAATACCGTGCAAACCTGCGAATCAGCATGTTACTTCGGACTGCGAGCGCCCTACGCTCCCTGTCCAGATCCGTATCGTCAATAATAAATAAATAAAATCAATAGAGCACCCAACCCCAGAATTGCTGAGCTCTTCAATCAGACGATCCACGTACTTGAAGAGTTTCGGTAAGGTTAAGGCGCTCTGCCTCACTCCACAATTCAATCTGCAAGATTCTGAGAGTGCGTTCGCTCATCTAACCACGTTGATCTGGTGGCTATACCAATACTTAAACAATTCTATACATTCTGAGGGTAGTTTCGTATCATAATATAGTTTGTGCCGAAGCACAGCATAGTCCACTTGATCAAAAGCCTTGGAGAGGTCCAGAAAACACGCAAAAATAGGTGTTTTCCTTTTTGTATAGTATTGGACAGTATGCTTAAGGCTCAATACAGCAGATTCAGTTGAAAGTCCTGTTTTAAAACTGAACTGAGAATCTTGTAATTTAACATGTGCATCTAGTTGTTTATCGAACAAACTATCCAACATTTTGGACACAATCGTAGCTAATGATATCGGCCTATAGTTATTTAGATCAGACACATCTTCTGTCTTGTTTTTGAGTATGGGCACGACCACCTATCTAGTCATACATTCCGGTAGATATTAATGACCCACGCAAACATTGAATTGCAGATCAAGCAGTTGAATTAATACTCAATGAATATATCCAATTACCTCAAATTAATTTCAAGTTTTTGCAACACATTTTTACACACGTCTTACAATGTTAAAATGCCGACTAAACCGTCTGGCTAATGTTTTTTTTTTATCTTTAAAACCATAAATTGCACAAAGCTATTTACGAGTATGAACAAAAACATAATCTATAGATTCATTTTGTTCCGCTAGTCACCAGCTGCATAAGTATGCAACTCTTTGTTGGGGATAGGAAAGTTATGTGAGAAGTTTTTAGCTTGCCCCAACAAACTACCCAAAATTTCGTGTCAGCTATCGGAACAAAATAAATATGATGAACATCATCAGCATATTTTATCAGCACACAATATCTTTACCTACCGAATTAATGAAAAGGGACATCCCTAATTCTACTCGGAATGATAAGTTAGTTTTTGCTGGGTCAGAGGAAGTTAGTTTGGCTATTTGAGCCTGATGAGTAGAAATGGAGTTAGCTTTAGGAGTTAGTATGGTCACTATGATAGATGAAATAGCAGAGCAGTGTTAGTTGTGACTTTCAAATTAGTTTTTTAGCTATGCAACTAGTATTACAACTTGTAGTACAAATGATACCGCTCCGGATTCTATAGTACTACTGAACAATTTTTGATACTAATACAATTGTATCTTTTAAAACGTTTGTTGCTCTTTTTCTGGATTTGGCTGAAATTTTGAGTAAAATGACTTGAAGATATTTATACCTAACACCTCATTGCGAGGCCCAGCTAGTTAAAATTAAAACAAATTTAAAACTTAACTTGAATTTTATAATTCACAAAATTCATGGTTCATATGATACACCAGGAAACCTATGTAAGATGATAGAAGGGTATAAAATAATAAGATTGAGCACTATGCCGTCACTTGAAACTTAAAAGCTGTCCAACTTGAGTGCAGGTGAAGATAGAAGAATGCAACTCTCGAACATTTCTCCTTGTTACATGATTTTTCTACGGCATTGCGGAATAATGGATTAGACGAGAGGTATTGAAACTATAAAAATGGTAAATTTTAATATTTTTTTATTTAATACCTCTTTATCATCCTACAGAGGTCTCCTACTGTATCATATGACCCATAAGTTTTGTTCACGGACCTGCAGTCTAAGAACTTACAACTTTGGTATGCTAATGCAATACCTTTGCACGTAAATAAGCATTCGTATTTATAAGATAGGTACAGCAAGTACCTAGTAGTATGTTTATATACATGCAATTTAACGTATTTTTTTCCAGAAATAAAGGTATATCAATTTCCCCATTGACTAGTTGCATTTGGACATATTGAATATGGGTATTCCGTTCGACAACATACTTTGATAGTTTTTAGTTGATTCTAAAGTATTTGCATGGGCTGTATTAAAAACTGCATCCTCATTAAGAAATTCACCTAAAAAGATCTTGTCAACTTTGAAGAGTTCTAGTAATGCTTTAGTAGCAAATAACAAAATACGATTATATTCGAGTCTCCGAAAAGAAAATTTTCAAAGGCTGGAGTTATTATCAGCATAATTCTATTTTAGATATTTATTTTGTAAAAAGTAAGCTCAATTAACAATGTAGTAAATTGACAAAGTTTAAATAAAGATATAAGCTACTACATCACACAATTAAAAATAACATCATAAATTCATCAGTCACATAACTCACCCCTAACGGTACCTGGCACAAAGGTGCCCATTACACTGGCAGCATTACCACGCTGAATAGCTATGGACAATCTTTGTGCCAAGTACAAGCCGGAGCGAGAGTCACCGCCATTTTCCCTTATGCGTTGTCCTAACTCTCTAACGAGCTCCCGCGCCTCAGTGCCCCAACTGCCCAGCGTCTCCACTGCAATGGGGATAAAATTATAGAGGGGTTCCAAGGACTCGTACTTTTGTCGCTTTGTTATTTTTTTATTAGCGGCATCTTCAGCTGCAGCTGCTGGCGTGCGTGCGGATTGAGCGGGCAAGATGAGAAGCCGCAACAGTACTAACGCAAGTTGCGTCCCACACTAAGCACTTTCCTTTTTTCCAAGGCACCAAGGTCAGGCTGTCTGACCTCTTACCATCCGACCTACAAAGACCCGGAGGCTCCAGCATACAAGGGACATTGGCTGAAACAAATGCTCTTCGTAAAATATCGTTGAGAGCGTGGTGGCGTGGAAACCTTCCCAAACAGCGACGACAACTCAATGCGTGAAAGCCATCTGCCTCTACCATAGAACCGCAGATGCATCTATGAGGTTCGCACACCTTGCAACCCAAGCGAAGAGCCACCGCAACACGCAAAGAATCGTCGTCTACGAGTAACAATGTACCAAGGTGAGGTGAAGGAAGAGCCTGCAACCACGCCCCGGATTCTGACTGCGACACAGCGTTTAGTCTGGCCAAATCTACCCCCGTCGCACTGCATGTCATCTCATCTTGAATGCGCTTAGCGCTGACATCATCCCAAGCTCGCTGGATATGAGGGTGTAAAGGTCTTTGCACACCTGAGTTACAGGCCGACCAGACTGACTCAGCCTCCGACACATATGGAATGCGTGCCCCGTCGCCGTTTAAATTTTAAAATGATAGCAACAAGGCCTGCAACCCCATGCGCCGACGCCAAGAAAGCCGGGACGGCAACATCCCGCGCGCATCTCAAACCCAGACCCCCATACCGAATCGGCAAAGTTGCCTGTCTCCACTGTGTCTCATCAAAAGAGACATTAGTCACCGACTCCGCAACATGTTGTAAGGAGCTGTCAAAAGATGAGAGATCCTCTGGGCACAACCAGGTAGGAGTAGTTCGCAGCAAGTAGGTAATTTTTGGCAGCGCAAAACACATTCGTAGCAACGTCAAAGCTACATGCCCTGAAAGATCCTTAAGCCGATCCTGAATGCCAAGAAGGAGGTTTTTACGAGTCGTTATAGCCTCGGATACTGCGTCAACAAAAACTGGAGACCCCAAAAGATTGAAGTTGGCAACTGAAATTTCCCTTAGGCCAGGCAGTAAAGCGCTAAAGCGACCGAAGTCTGCACGAGCAGCAGCACCACAGGGAAAAAACTCGCATTTAGAAGGGTTCACTTCTAGACCCAATTGATTGAGGCGTGGAATTAGCATCTCCAAATCTTGCAACACAGTATTTGGTAACCCTCCTATAGTGCCATCGTCCAGATACCATATATTAAGAGACGAATTAAGCTCTAATATAGCCTTGTGAATGGCTAAACTAAAAATGAGTGGCCCAAGCGGATCTCCCTGCTGCGCTCCCACTTGTGAAAAAATAAGGTGATCTTGAAAAAAGAGGTTTGATTTGCAATTATATACCTGGTGAAGGTAAGGATACAAAGAAGGAATTTTGTCTTTGGCCTCGCTCAAAAGAACATCGCGTTCTAAGGTATTGAAAGCATTGCGGATGTCTAGCTTAAGCACAACGCTATTCGAATTCCTCGGATCCATTACAAAAGTACGCGTGGCGTGAATGGCAGCTTCGCAGCCCAATCGCGTCCCAAACCCTAACTGGTGCGGCCGTAGGTACGCGGATATCTCCTCCTTCACAGCTCGACATGCCAGTTTGGCCGCCAGACGCCTAAAGACACTACCAATTGCTATAGGCCTTATTCCGCCATCTCTTTTAGCCAGGGCACAAAGAGATGCTCCGTATAAATAAGGACATACCTCTGGATTTACCTGACTACTCAGCAAAAAATTGGACAGTTTAACCAAATTCCCCAATAAACGTTGACCATTATCTCCCGCCGCACTTGAGGTCAGCTCTTTAAGATGCCCAGGACGTAATCCATCTAACCCAGCTGCCGATCCACTATAGAAGGAAGTCAGAGCTGACGCAACGGCATCCACTGTTACCGAAACCGGAACAAAGGACAAAGCCGGCGCTGACGGTAAGTTGAGTGAACGCGAAGGACCCGGGTGTTTCTGCTCCAAGGTTGAAAGTGTATCGGGGCTATACCGCACAAAAGAGTCGTCGGAAACTAGCATACGGACTGCTCCTCTCAGATCCCCGTCAAAAACTTTTGACTCTACGACTTTTTGAAAAGAGCGCGTTCCTGCACCTGACCTAAAACTACCCAAGTCGTCCTCGAAGAGAAAAGAAACGGAGGACTCGATGTTTGGTTTCACCTTAGTTGTAATATTACCAGGTGACTGCTCTGAGGGAACCTTCAAGGCGCTAAAAGCAAAGGACAGAAGCAGATACCAATCCTCTACGCTATTGTTACCTACACACCTGTCAATTATTTCGCATAGCTTACCCGCCGCCCGGTTTCTGGCCCCTTGGGCACATGTCGCAGCACTGGAATCTTTGTTTTTAAAGTAGATAATCTACTCAAAGGACAAGTCGGGCATGAAACGGGCGCCGGTGGTGCGTGAGTCTTTTGACGACCGTCATGAGACACGGCCAGCGGACGGGCAAGCGAAATAATTTCCCGGTGCATGCGGCCTATGTGGACTTTTAGTCCGTGGCTACTAAACAAACGTGAAGACCCCGGGCAATAAGGGCAAGGTATAGGCGAGGAAGAACTCATTTTAGTTAGGCAAAAACAACAAATAAGTATTAAAAATACAATAAAAATAAACATCTTACTCAAGACATCACACTTACGGGAAAATGTAGCCAAATAAATATATCTAAGTTATCATTAAATCTAAATTATTTAATATCTAAATCAAAATAGTGTACTCGTAGTTTCAAATCCACAGCCTTATCAGAAAACAGTCGCGTAACTGCCCTCTGTGCTGAAAAACTGATGACGTATGCAGTGACTCTTCTTTTTCTTGAGTGTTATAGTGATGCTGATCACTTAGAGACTGCGAGGTCTACGTCAGGCATTCTCTGTATGTATGCAGGAGGTGTAGTTGGATGACGAGCTCTTCTACGATTGGCGACTCCTGCTTCCGATGCCTCTAACTCAGGTCAGCCGCCCAGTTCACACACGAGACTCGTTTATAGGAAAACTAGCCCCGGCAAACGTTAATATAAAAATGATAACCATGTAAAAAATTGCAAATAAATTTAGTTTTATAGGAAAATAAAAATAAAGAATATAATTTTGTGTTATGACGCTGTCAGTCGTTGACATTAATCATAATTAGCATAAATATACTTTTTATTTAATTTTTGCGAGCTTTCTTCTTCTACATCTACTCATTAATATTATAACGAGGAAAGATTCGATTGTTCGTTTGTATCGAAGCTACATTATATGTGATAAACATAAGCTATATATTTTTTCAATAAAGTTAGGGATCCGCATCAAAACATTGATCATGGAGCCCAAGGTGGGGAAAAAAATCCAAAAAAATAATTTTATCGCGTACGCTGCGGAAACTATTGACAGCAGAGCAAAGTAATGTACTACAGTTTTATAGAAATAGAAATAAATTGTATTGCTTAAAACCGTAATAACAAATATAAAATAGAACACGTCAATATCTACAAAATGTCCAAATAGTCCAACAACAATGTTAATGTCACAGTTACTACTTTTAAGGTTAAAATATGCAATTGTAACGGCAGTTCAACTTAGACGTCTTTCTTGGTAACTCAGGATGTATATGTATCTAAATATACTCATTTGTATTCAAGAATATTTCAATACCGTTACTTTTATATTTATCCAATTCGGACGTACCGTTCAAAAGTTATAACGAGTGTAGTAATTCAATTCAGTAGCTTCTCGCCAGATCAAAAACAAATCTAGCTCTGATGGTCCCATTAGCACGTTCCGAATCATACTATAGTAAGTCTTTTGCCTTTCAAGCAGATCAATTGTGGAATGATAGATAGATAGATAGAAACTCTTTATTGCAACACAAACAATTTAAACTATTACAAATAAACACTTATGAAATAGTGCCACAAGTGGCGGCCTTATTGCTAAGAGCAATCTCTTCCAGGCAACCAGCAAAAAAAGAAAATAGCCCACATATACTCGTAGGCGGGGGAAGCGACATCAATTTATTAATACTACTACATATCTATAACTATAACTGTATAAAATAAGCCTGAACAGTTGCTCACTTTATATCAAGCACAGATTCGCTCCTGTATGGAGTACTGTTCGCACCTTTGGGATGGATCAGCTAAGTATCAGCTGGAGGCACTGGAATCGATCGAGAGACGTGCGAAAAGGCTCATAGGCAATGATACTCTTGTGCGAAAAAGACTTCAAAGTCTTGAACATCGCCGAAAAATTGCTGGCCTATCGGTTTTTTATCGGATACATTTCGGAGAGTGTGCGACTGGGTTGCATGATTTGATACCACCTTGCCCTTTTTTTTATCGGAATGCTCGTAGCTCGAAAAAGCGACATCGTTTCATGGTCGATGTTCCAAAGACACGAACGAAGAGATTTGACTCAAATTTTGTGATAAGAACGTCTAGGCTGTGGAATACGTTGCCTGAGTGGGTTTTCCCCGATGATTACAATCTTTGTGTCTTCAAATCGAGAGTGAATCGGTTTTTTCTAGGTAAACACGCTCCATCGTAGACCGCATTGTCGTTTAACATCAGGCGAGATGGCGGTCAAGTGTAAACCTATAAAAGTTAAAAAAAAAAAAAAATAATAATAATAAATATTAACCTATAAACATGAAACTAAAAATAATACTGATAAATACTAAACATAATAAACACTTACAAACAAAAGTGCGGACAAGATGAACAATAAATCAATAATGTAATCAGCGGATTACAGCTTCAATCAGCAGATCGGATACGAACAGTGCTACCATCTACAATTTGCTGGTGTCAACAGTTTTGCACTGCGATAAATAAAAATCTTTTAATCTTCCTTTAAAAATGCTCAAGGACTGCGATTGTCTTAAAGAGGCCGGCAAAACATTCTATAAACGGACTGCCATGACGGTAAAAGAGTTTCCATAGAAAGATGTCTTGTGTGATGGTGCAGTGAGGTTGAGTGCTACAGCCGCTCTCAGAGAGCGTGGACGTGAAGTTTCATGACAGAAGTTGAAACGTTCCTTAAGGTAAGACGGGAAGGTTGGATTGTACAATACGTTATAAAGAAGTGATAGGATGTGTGCATTTCTGCGGAGACGAATTACCTATTTCCATAAGAAAACCTCCCTCATTGGAGTCTTTTAAAGGTACCTGTAGTCTATTAGTAACAAGGGAAATAGCCATCTTACCTTAAATAATATAGCCATCTCACCCAGACACTTTGAGAGAGATCTCCAATTGTATTTTTTTTAATTTTAATGTGTGATCTCGTTTGAATTGTTTCTATTTATTTTATATCTTAAAAGTTGATCGTTCAAAGTATAATTAATTACGAATAAAATTTTTGAAAAACCTTGGTCATCTCCCCCGGGCTTGCCCTAGTACTTAATAAAATCATGTGTACCTGAAGATGGCTTGTGAGGGTGAGATGGTCCGTCTCGATGAGCACTCCTCCCCTAATCTCGTCGAGTGAAGTAGAAGTGTTTCCTCTGAACCAGTGCAGCACGGGCTCCGTCTCTCCGACGTGCAAGTGCAGGACCAGGCACTTCAGAGACAACGTCGTTCCCGTCTCCAGGAATGCTTCTTTAGCCATTTTTATTGAAGGTACTGAAAATTATGGTTTCATTTAGTCTTTTGTAATTCAACTATTTTCAATACGATAGGATAGTAGGGCTATTTGCAAACCCAAAATTTAAAAATAAGAAATCGATAAAATTTCACGATTTTGACTGGATAAACATTTTATAGGACTTATGATTGGTCGTGACCATGTTCGTTGTTTGCGACCAAAACATCGGGGGTTATTAATAAATACCATTTTCAACATATTTGCTCATAAAGTGGATCTAATTTCACCGAATCCAGGTATACGAGTATAATGAAACCGATAAATTATTATGAAACTGTGAAAATTTATTTTTATTGGTTCAGTTAGTTGCATTGTTCTTAAAACACTGTCTATACAAATAACAAAGTTTTCAATAGAACAAATGATTTAATATAGCTACCTGAAACTGCATAATGTTTAATATATATCTAAGTAGTCCAAAAAATTGTGATACAAATAGAAGAAATCAGCATTACTCAGCATAAATATCTCTAGAAACTTTAAAAACTGTACTTTACTGTTTGCTGTGGAAAGTTGTTTGAGTTTATATGAAGCAAGGTCAACAAGAGTTTCAAAGTACAAAGTTAACAACAAGTTATCACTCCCCGTGGTCTTCATAAAACAACTGTGTATTCAAACTCTCCATAAAAACTAAATACACGCTTACGAGGTAACAGTGACACTGAGCTACCATCAGTTCACCATCGCTTGTTTTTGAACTTCCTTCAAACAATCGTAAAAGTCGATGGGTATTTTCAACAACAAAAGTTAAAGAGTTTCGAAAGGGGAGTTGGTCCTTGTTATAGGCTGATTATGGTTTCACATCACGTTTGTCTTGTTCAGCTTTCGTTGAGAAGAAATTATGAAGTTTGGGCCGAACGTTGCGAGATGGTTGCTTTTGATGCAATTGGAAGAGATGCGAAGGGAGTTTGAATTTTGGTTAGGGTACCAAATTCCTCAAGTGGCCTCATTTCCATGTTTGATGTCATATTTCTATTTAATTTGTTAACAAAGATTTTGTTGCTCATCAGAAACATTAGATTATGTGTTTATTTCGGAATTTCGGAGTAAACATCAGAAAATGTATTTCGATAATAACATCAAAAGTGCGATTTAAATTGTGCTTCATTTCCATTTGAATAAATATTATACATATATGCATCTCATTAAAAAAATACGAGTAGCCCTTTTTGAACATTGTTATTCTATGGGATATATCAAACTATATTATCTATCGACAGTTTAAACTAAGCCAGTTCAAATCCAGGAAACAACTTTACAAAACTGCGTAACCGCGTTAGTAAATTAGTCGCGCCGTTAGTCTGACGATTTTGTCTTATTTATAAAAAGAGTTGATTTTCTGTAGTTTAAACTATTTATTACTTTAAGTGGGATTAATCATTAGCCAAACTAATGTTACGATAGTAATCTTACCGTGAACTGTGAGCTTGAATCGCCTTAGCATTGGCGGATGTGTGGAGACATGACAGCAGTACACTCCAGAGTCCTGGACTTTTGCATCTGCTATTGACAGTTTCCAGATTTCGCCTGCGACGTCCACTCTGTACCTAGACAAAAAATAGTTCAATACTTTTTTTATAGAATAAATCTCAAATCAGCCCATCTGATAAATGGTAAGTGGTATCCGTAGTTTACAGACATCGAAATCATTGACGATATTTTGCTAACCCGGAGAAGTAGTCAAATATACACTTTTTGAAACGTTCCAAATTGCTAGTGGATGATAAAACTTTTGATGGGAGGTTGTTCCACATCTTGGAAGTCTAAGTTATAAAAACTGAGATATGGGTTTCGCTTTGGCTTTCCTTTTCTGACTTCAGATTAGTATATTATATATATAAATATCGTATATAGGATGAACGTTCAGGTTTCGAGTGGTTTCCTCGTGTTTGCAATTACCTACACAGATTTAATTTACATATTTATGGAACGTACTGTTGCGAGTGGTGCTTGTGGAATAACTAAAAAGCTCGTATTCAATACTAATAACTACAGTATGCATTGTAATAAAAATGTTTGATTATTTTTTATCCGACTGCGCGATGTAAAGGAGTGGTAAAGTGTTTATCAGTTTATGTATGTATAATGTGTATAATCCTTTGAAGCACTATACAGACCAAACGCCTGGACCGTTTTTTATGATTCACACGTCAATCGATTTCTCTTAGTCTGGCGAGTGACACTAACGACATGATATTAGTGTAAATTCAATGTGGCGGTTACCGGATGCCATATTGTGAAAATTAAAAAAATTAAATTCAACAAACTATGTCAAGAGGGGTATTGTTGAGTAGGTATTTTAACATTTAACAATTAGTTTGACTGTAGAATATTAATGGATCTCGACTGTTCAGTTGTTATGTTCCTTTATTAGCATAGATTCTATTTTCTGCAATAGTATTAATTCAATAACATATTATAGAATTCTAGACCTCCAGAAAACTAAGTGTTTGTTTTATTCTTCTCAGTTTTTTAGTACATAAGTACCTAGTACATAGTTTGGTTCACTTTTTTTGTAATCGGGTGTTTGAGTTTTTAACTAAATATATGAGACGTGGGGCATAATTTTGAATTTTTGAATTTTTTTTATGCCCTGTTACTATTATGAAAATATGCCCAACGAATAATAATCGTTTCACTTGATGGTAGAATTTATTAAGTTTTTCTTCTTATCTATACTAATCTATACTAATATTATAAAGCTGAAGAGTTTGTTTGTTTGTTTGCTTGAACGCTAGGATCTCGGGAAGTACTGGTCCGAATTGAAAGATTCTTTTTCTATTAGATAGTCCATTTATCGAGGAAGGCTTTAGGCTATAGAAAATAACTCTACTATTAATTGAAGCGGAGCATGAAACAAGAATGGTAACAAAATCGAGAAAAAATATTCCCCTTTTGAGAGTTTTCGTACGTTTCGTGCTTTGACATGACACATGACAGCATGTGTCAAAGATTGCGTCATTGAATTTCAGTAATCTGTGCCTTGAATATAAACCTTTGCTAATTTTTTTTTCTAAATCTGAGTTGGTACGACCAATTTCCGACAGGTGGCGTAGCAGGTTGCTGAAGAGGTTTTTTGTTTGAAATCGATATTCTCAGGAATGAGTGAACCGATTTCAGTCATTCTTTCACCGTTAGATATGTACGGGATCCCGATGAGTGCTATATAATATACCACGGGCGAAGCCGGGGGCGGGCATCTAGTAATATTATAAAGCTAAAGAGTTTGTTTGTTTGTTTGCTTGAACGCTAGGATCTCGGGAAGTAGGTACTCGTCCGAATTGAAAGATTATTTTTCTATTGGATAGTTCATTTATCGAGGAAGGCTATAGGCTATAGAACATGAAACTACTATTAATAGAAGCGGAGCATGAATCAAAATTGTGACAAAATCAGGAAAAAATATTCTTTTTTGAGAGTTTTCGTACGTACCGTGCTTTGACATGACACATGACAGTATGTGTCAAGATTGCGTCATTGAATATGAACCTTTACCACAGATTACATACCTCACCTTTGCTAATCAGTTTCTAAATCTGAGTTGGTACGACCAATTTCCGACAGGTGGCGTAGAGCAGGTAGCTGAAGAGATGTTTTGTTTGAAAGCGATATTCTTAGGAATGACTGAACCGATTTCAATCATTCTTTCACCGTTGGATATATACCGGATCCTGATGAGTGCTATATAATGTACCACGGGCGAAGCCGGGGCGGATATCTAGTAAGTCATAAAATGGTTCTAACGTACTCACATAAAAAATACGAGAGGCAGTTTGTCTGTAGAGACTATGAAACACAAGTAATTGCGACAGTTTTGAGCAAATCAGCGGACTACAGAAAGCCGTCTCATCTGTACAATATTCCGCAGACCACAAGGGAATGTCACGTCGCCAAAATGAGGAACAGTGAGATATTTCTTAATGCTTCACCCGGATATTTCAAACTCGTGTTTTCCAAAGAAGAAATTGGCCCGCGAGGTACATCACCACAAAACTCATATGCTCACACTTTAAGTGGCTGAGTACCCTGCCCCGAACTGGGTACCCCATTCTGCCTCTACCCTGGGGCACGATGGGGTTTTGTTAAGGGTATAAAACTTTTTTTCTTAATTTGTTTATTTAGCTCACCTATTTACGTACCAAATACTAATTTTAAAAGTAACCTAAGTCTAGTCGTACTTTTGATGAATATAAATATGCTAATTTTTTATTTTTTTATTTGCGTTTTCTATACTTAAGATCGTATTCCAAACATTAGATCAAGGCTTACGCAACTCAAAAACCTGTCAAGTTTTTGAGCAAAACAAAACTTTGAAATTTTCAGTGCCCATGACCTAATACTAACTCAAACAGGCATTATGGGGCTTATGCTATTTTTACATTAATACGGCGATACGGTGTATGTTTCCTTATTTTTGTTAGATCGTTTACCTTGTATCCGCAGCGTGTGTATCTAGATTAACTGTGAGAAGCTCAAAGTTTTTATCTTCATAAACTCTGAGCCACGATACCTGTAACAATTAAAACGTGCTCTCAAGCTTTAATCCCATTAAGTACTTACTTTTATAAGCAATTAACAATGTTACCATAACACTTTTTTTTTTTCGAATAATATTTCCCGAAAATAAATAAATAGAACGTTAGGAAATTAATGTCCAAGCATTTCTGGTCCTGGCTAAAGATGACAATTTGTGTTGTTACTGAAAAGAATAAAATCAACTTTTCCTATAAAAATATAACTCAACTTATAATCTCAATATATGCAATTTATATTACGATCATAAAAGCTTGTCGCGCGATTAATTTGTGTTTAGTACCTATTTAATTGAGTAACTTAATCTGCTAAGTTATTTATTTTTATTTTTAGTTTAATTAAATACTTATACGCACTTACACAAACCTCGCGACAAGATTTTATGATCATATAAATTGTGTATTTTCAATATTCGTAAATAAAATACCTACAATAAATAAATACGTAAATATAATATATTATTTAATGAAAAAGAAACTAAACCTAATTTAACATATGGGGATGAGAGGTGACGGTATACGTTAATGGTCGAATTTAAATCCAAAATCCAATTAGCGTTGTATAATCATATATTTCTCGAAGCACCATAACAATAATGAAAAAATAAATAATAATAAATTACAATAATGAAATGAAATACCATAGGTGTGTATGACCTATGAAATTGAATGACGTTAAACTTCTCAAACAAATAAAGAGTATTTATTGCATTCAGTCTGGGTGCGCGGCGGATTTGTGATTAAAAGATGCTAATTATCTTGGCCTATGAGTATTTTCGGTGTCGCGTTACCGGTGACTATATGATCTCGAAGCTTTTCTAAGTGCGAGCTTGACAGGAGTATGTTGTCAGGTACATGCTGTGACGTCAATCGTAGGTCGTGTACGTTGTGAAATTTTAGTTGTGGAGGAGCACAGTCGCGACCGCGTATTGATAGAGACACTTGTCGCGAGTGTGTTGCGTCGATTTTCTTATTTCCGATCGCAGTAATATACAGCGGGTAGATCGGTCCGTCTGCGCCGACATGTTTGGCTAATGCTTCGTCTATGTGTGAGACGGTGGAGCCGTCGTCGAGTAAGGCCCACGTGTCGGCTTCTCACGCTGGTCCAACAATCCTCACCGGTGCCATCTTCAGGTAGGCCGCTGATAAATAAGGTTTTCGTCGTCCATGTCGAACTGACCGTTTCTTGATTTACAGGCGCTTGTACTGGTTTGCGATGAAAAAGTTGATGATGGCTGTAGCTGCATTCTTCGATACCGCATTGCTTTGTTTGCGGAAACAGAGTTTAGCAGCCTTCACCATGTCCCATCGACCGTTACGTGGAGAGTGGCCTGGTTTTCGACATGTAACGCAGGTATTCTTGCTGCTATCGAGTATCGTATACGATCGCTGAGTGTTATGGCTACGGTAGCTTACATCGTCTCTTGTTGTAATAGGCTTGGGTTCTGGACGTGCATATGGGCTACATAAATCAGCTTCGCGTTGTAAAAAGGGAGACAACTTGAGTAGATCAGGGTCTCTCGCTGGTTGTGTCGCGGCAAACTCAAATCATTGGTGTTGAAGCGTCGGTGGTAGTTTTTCTGATGTCGTTGACGTAATGACGGGATTGTAGAAGTAGTACAATCGGTCAAGAGCTTTCAGTGCGGCGACGATATTAGACACTTTATGCGCAAAAATACAGATCTCTCTCGGGCTGTCAGCTAATTATGGTAGGGCTTGTAGTCGTTCGAGTTCAGTAGCAGTTATGGCTTCACGCCGACCAAACCTTGACCCGAGTGTATAATCTCGGAAGGTTCAGTGTAGTGAAGGAGTAGACTTTCCACTGCTTTGCGCGCCTTCCCTTTAAGACTACGTCGAAGTCGCGCTGTATTTTCACTTGCGGTTTAATTCGCGACAGACTCGATGTAGGCGGCCTTAAAGGACAGCCACTCCTGATATGACCCACTATAAAATGGCAAATCAGTATAACTTCTCGGCGTCGGACTCGGCTTGGCTTCATGGGCGGCCAGAGTGATGGCGGCAGCAAACTCGGCGATATCGGATCTGTGACAGGTAGGTACGACGTTTCCACCAGCAGGGCCTTCGGTGATCGGTAACGTATAGCGAAGTTGAAGTTGCACGATGGTGGCAGCGGCGTTGTAATAGTGTATTGGTGGCTTGTGTGCCTTTATATCTAGACACTTTTCATCGCTCTCTGTCACTTGATGAACCCAGGTGTCGACTCGTCGGGTTTGTTGTCCTTCATCTTCATAAGATAGTGTTGTTCGTGCATCGTCGTCGTTTTCAAATTCGGCTTCGGCTTCCAGCGTAGCGATGCGAGCTGCGGCAAGTTCTACTTGAAGTCGGACATGTTCTTCTTTTGCCTTTGCAATTTTCCATCGGTGCTCGGAATATTTACTCGAGACTTTAGACGATACAGTCATGGTACCTCTCTATGTGTGACATTCAAAGTTTCTTTATTCCGTGTCCGCTGTGACGGTACGTGAGGAGAGCGGTAGTTGTATGCTCTGGGCTCCTCCGTTGAGCTCTGCGGGTTGCCGTCGACGTTAGTAGCTCGGGACGTCGGTCGCGCAGCTCTTTTGTCGGAACGCGTTAAAACCATTATTGAAACTGTGAGTCTTGTGAACTAAAATTTTCTCTGAATCCGACTTCGAAGGACCAAATGTTCCGGTCATGGAAACTATTACTGGACTTATTTAGAGAAAAAAATAACAAAAACGAATTTCAATTAATTCTGTGACATGAAATCTAGACCCGCGTTTTTTGAACTGGGAAAAAAAGACAACCCAATAAAATGCGAGGAAAATTTAAATTCAGAACAAAAGCAAAAAGTTTGTAAACTCGGATATTCGCTCTCGTAAGAGGTCACCTCTTACAAGGGCGAATTCCATATGCCATGGCTCACAGATGTACGCTCAAACTTTATTGACATAAGTACGAGTATATACATATGTCGGCAAGTACCAAGTATAAGTATATACTTTTATATACACAAACTAAAGAGACCGGTGTGCACAGTTTGTATAATACAATAATTTATAAACATAAAATATTGATATTTTCCACTTAAAGTTATTCCAATTTCAGAGGAAAATCAAAGAAATTTTACACTTTAATCTAAAAGAATAATAACCCTGTTGTGCTTACTGTAAATACTATTAAGAGTTTTTTTTTTTTATATTGTTTATACATTAATTGTTTCACACTGTTAATATACTTATCTGTTGTGTTATAATATTCTATGTTTATATCTTATTTATCTACTGTTTTAACGCATGTTAGTTTTTAGTTTTAAGTTCAGATCTGTTGGCCTAAGTTTCTTTATGTATTATCACTAATGTAATGTTATTATTATCAAACCACTGAATTTAAATAATTGTTGTTTCTAGGCCCACATAGTTTGGAATGTAATACAGTTCTGTACAGTACACTCTTATGTTATAGTTTATATTTATTACATTCTGTTTTGTGTGCTCATTGAATTAATAAATAAATAAATAAAATATATCTACATGTAGTTGATACGTAAAAAATATTAAGTATGATAAAATTTTTTTTTATTAATTTATATACGTATAAATATTAAGAAATTGACCCACAAACTAAATAAATAACATGACATATTTTAAAATATTTCTACATATACATTTATAATCATATAACCACGCGATTTTAAACTCAACGACCAAATTTTCCAATCAGGTTTGCAGCATTTCCGCGCTGTATATCCAGGGAAACATTTTGACACAAACATTGACCAGAGCGAGTTTGCGCGACCACAGAGGGGTCTCTGCCACTCTTTCGCAGGCGCCGGCGCCGGCTCAGCTCAACGACATCAACAATTAATTACATTTTCTAACAAATTTACAACATTCTAAAACATATAATGAAGTAAAGAGAGTATTTTAAATTTTATAAAATATGGTTTGTGAAAATTATCTATGTCTGTGTCGGGAGTTTTATGTTAGCCGGGATACGGATACATTTCGGCTGTCCAAAATCAAAACCTAGCAAGGGACATATTTGGCAAAATACGTTTTTTTAAACCAAATTACGTAAAAAATTGTGCTGCATCTAATGCAAAAACAACCATATTTATATCGCAATTAGTACTATAGTTATGAAAATGCCAAACCTAGCAAGCGCACGTCTTAGTCCGGTTTAACAAAGTCAAAAATCTAGCAAGTAGCATTTCCAAATCCAAAACCCTATTAAGTACGGTACATACTAGGTTTTTGAATTTGTAAATGGGACTTACTAGGTTTATGAATTTGGGCTAAGCCCTATGCTAGGTTTTTTGAACTTGGTTTGTGTCATACTAGGTTTTGGTTACAAAACCAGTGAAGTATGCAACGAAATTTCCAATTACTACTTATAGTAAATAATAGAGTCAGTGAGAATCGAGAAGATGAAAAGTAAGTGCGCGGGGCAGGGGAACGCTGTCACACGATCGTGTTTCGACTTGTTACCAGTAAAGATTGTCATAATAACAATTAAATAACAATAGAGATTGTCAACATTTTCATATTTGGGCTGACAATAGCACAGCTCAAAATAAGAACTGGACACTGTTAACCGCTTTGACTACAATTGTCAATATCGATCTTCCAGTAGAAACTGTGACTTTGAGTTGCCTAACAAAAGGATATACACATATGACTGCGGATCCAGTTCATGGAAACATAGAAAGAAAAATTAAAGACAAGGAGATGTTTTAGACTTCTAAAATTTTAAGGAAGTGGTTCTTGATTCAAGACAAAGATACAAGTCAGAGAATTAAATAATAGCAGAAAATGCCCAAAGAAAAAAAGAACAGCAAGAAAAAATGACGACGAAGATTTAATGAAATCGTTCTTGCTCGGCCAAGTTGTTCAAGTCAAATTCATTGCTGGTTCAAGGAATATTTTTAACAAACCTACGTTATCAGTTTTTAAGCATTTATTTGAGTAGCTAATGAAAGTTATTATTTTCAGTTTTGATGAACCATTCGCAGAGTTGGATTTCCTTCCCAAAAAGTTTAAGGTAACAGAGTTACCCGAAGAAATATCAGGACCTCGAGGCATTCCAACTCGAAAAAAGGACATCATTGTCGCTAAATTGGTTCCTCTAATGCCAAAATCAGACGAATGTTTTGGAATCAAATGCCAGTTAATGATGGATCGATTGATCTCCAAACTGAAGGCGATATGCCAGAAGAAACTTAATTTGACTTTACATTTGTTTCACTATATTTGATTTGTAATATTAGTATTCAGAATCTTCCATAAAGGAGTAGGTTTATTACATTAGGCAGCGGTTTTGCTCGCATGTTACGTGAAAGTTCCATAAATAGTAAATTTTTATTACTGGCGATAGGTGATTTTGAAAATTCAGGTCTATTATTATTCTAAAAAAAAGTTTGTGTCATAGTGATGCCGCGTAATGCCGCTAACTTAAAACGGGGAAGGAAAACATCGTGAGAAAACCGACATGTACCTAGATTCTTTCAAAGTCATGTGTCATCCACCAACCCGCACTGGGCCAGCGTGGTGGATTGGGGCCCTAACTCTCTTGCAAGAGAAGGCCTAAGGCCCAGCAGTGGGAACATTTAGTGGGTTGATGATGATACTTTTAGCACCTACTACACTCGGGAGCAAGACAAGCCGAATATGATTTATTTTCGTAAATTAACTTTTTTTTGTACTTTTGCTCATTTTTGTTGTTTGACCAATAACAAAAACTCTTTAGAGAAACCATTTAAAACACCTAGTAATTTACCTTACTAGGTTTTTATTTTGAATTTTATGTTATACTTATGTTGGATTTCCCAAATCAAACTTAAGTAAGGCACATAAAACTGGCACAGTTAGATAAACATTGAGTTAAACTAGCTTATAATGTAAAGCAAATTATATTTATAAATATCCAAATGAAAACAGTACAAAAAGGATGTTGTATTCTGAATGGTCAAAGAAAATGTTTCTTTTCCTTCTCCTACAAAATTTGCTCAATGCTCTTTGCTAGGTTTTGATTTTGGACAGCCGATTTGTTTGTGCGACAAAGAGGCTGTCTGCATCCACACTATTTCCCCAAAGAGTAATAACGTATCTGAGCCACGACGAGGCAAACGCATTGTAAGCCGTTATTGCTGTATTTAGGTCAGACGCCCGCCTTAGTTCTTTTAATGCGTATGAAAAGCTAGACATTTTTGATTTTATTTTGCTTATGTGTTTTTCCAATTCAAATGCGTATCAAGCTCTAAACTTAGTAGTGTAGCCGTATTTAAACATTCTAATCTATTATTATTGTAGTAAAAGTTAATGTCAAGATTTTTTTTTTGTGGGGGTCTAAATTGTATGATTTTTGTTTTTGCAAAATTTAAGTCAAGACAGTGGTCAGTCATATAATTATTTAAACCATTAAATATGTCAGTTAATATTTTATTAAGATTTAAATTATTTTTACAAAATGTCAATATCGAAATGTCATGGCCATAGATGCCACAGGGGGTCACGTTTTTGTTCCACAGTCTGGGATAAACGCAATCGCCATTAAATGCCAGATTTGCTATGGGACGAGTAACATAAACACAAGAAGAGATAAAGACTCTGAACCAGTTCTCTAGCCTCCGATTGTTAGGCACCCTTCTAGATACTGTTGAAATCGTTACGGCTATCGTATACGGTTTCAAAACGATATAGTTCCTTTTCCTTTTGCATGGCAAACGTATATGCATGTACATGCATGTATAGCGGCTCCACAGGCAAGAGTCGTACCGAAACCAACTTGATGGGGCTGTAAGTATGAAACAACGTTGGGTCTGACTGCTTTACAGCATAATTTTGTCACTAAGCGCTAAACGCTAAAAGACATTAACCTACTGCTATAGGTCTAATATTACCGTATTTTGTTTGAGTGCGCAAAGAGAACCACCGTATAAACAAGGGCAAATTTCTTGACACAGATTTGCGCTTGAGCGAAAATTGCAGAAGCGAGTCACCAATTCGAGCAGCTTATGGTCGTTGTCTAAATCAGCGCGGGAAGTAAGCAATTTTAGACGGTCTGGTGGAAGTTTATCCAGACCCGCCGCAGATCCACGAAAGAAAGAAAAAAGTGCAAAAAAGCAAAAAAGTGAAACTAAAAAAAAAACTCAAAACTCAAAAAATCTCAAATTATTTTATTGCCAATTTATAACACATAATGTGGATCCACCGTCCCCCAACTAGTTAAAAACTGTATTTCGTGGCCCGGTGGCGTCCTCCCAAGATACACGCATTGCAATAAATACTTTTCAGCAGGAAGCTAAACAAATCCAATTTACATAAAATACAATTTTAATAATTAATAAATATAATTGCTTAAACTTAAATTAAATTTATATTATTAAATTTCGGGTACATAAAAGAATAGGGTAACGTAGTCACAACTATGATATGATAGCCAGTATTTATGACGCTCGTTACATGTACATTTCCGTTGTGTGGTAAGCCATTTCTCCAAGAATTTTCGTAAGTATTAATTTGCAATTAAACTAGTTTAGTTGAACTAAACGTCCGCAATCTTCACGATTAGCGCCGACAGAGTACCTAAAATAATTATAAATAAAATTAAAAATAAAAACAATTCTGCGGTTCCCTGACTATATTTTGCTGGTCTCTACACCAAATTTCAGGTGAGTTAGAACAACGGTACTTATAGTATGAAAACTAACGTGGTTATTACATATTTTACATAAATACACGGGTAACTCACGTATAATGTAGTCAGTCCAGTCCGACTCAAGTTTCGATCGCGTCCGGCGATCTTTTCAAGGAGAGCGCGCGCGGGTTCGCAGCTCGTTTAGCACCGAGCGTTTTAGTGCTAAACGAGCTGCGAACCCGCGCGCGCACTCTCCTTGAAAAGATCGCCGGACGCGATCGAAACTTGAGTCGGACTGGACTGACTACATTATACGTGAGTTACCCGTGTATTTATGTAAAACGGTACTTATAATCACCATTTTTTTAAACCTTCATATCTATTCTCAGCGAACCCTTTCATTTACTATTACTATATAATATATATATTTATTACTATTACTATATATTTCATATACTATAGGAAAGCATAAAAAACTCCAATGGGCCGCCATATTAGATTAAGAGTGATGCCAAATTATTTTTAACCGACTTCCAAAAAAGGAGGAGGTTATCAATTCGAACCCTATGTTTTTTTTTGTATGTTACCTGATTTCTCGAGAACCTCTACACCGATTTTTAAATTTCTTTTTGTGTTCGGATGGGTATGCTTTCCGAATGGTCCCATATAAATCTTATCGAAATCGGTCAAGTGGTTTTTGAAATATGAACCAAAAACTGAAAATTTGCGTACAATTATCTGGATGACGTAGTTGTTGATTTCACAAAAGTTATGAATCTCGACCCTGTCAATACAAAATTGTGTATATGCTTTAATAAAAACTTATTTTTAACCCCCGACTAAAAAAAAGGGGTGTTATAAGTGACGTCGACGTCTGTCTGTGTGTCTGTCTGTCTGCTGTGGCACCGTAGTAGAGCTCAAACAAATGAGCCGATTTCGATGCGGTTTTTTTATTTCAAGGTTAATACCATAGCAAATGTTCTTAGCTATGTCTGGTTAATGTCGATTCAAGATGGCCGCCTCCACAAAATGGCGGACAAAATATTTCTTCACAATCTACCTCAATTTGGGTATCAAATGTAAGGGCTTGACTAGTAGAATACTATGTACTATAACAAATTTTAAATCCAAAATGGCCGCCACGACAAAATGGCGAATTATATTATATTTTTCATTACTACCTCAATTTGGGTATCAAACGAAAGAGCTTGACTAGTAGAATACTTTGCACTATGAAAAAATTCAAATCCAAGATGGCCGCTTCCACAAAATGCCGAAATACATTTCTTTTTTCACAACTCCCTTTATATGGGTATCAAATGAAAGGGCTTGACTAGTAGAATGTTGTACAGATAACAAATCCAAGGTAGTCGGGGGTTAATCAAAATTTTTAATTTTGTTCTTGTACACTAAAAACAGTAAAATAAACTATTTTCGTACAAAAAATTAAACCGACTTCAAAACCACAAATAGGCACTCAAAAGCGAAAAATAAACTAAAATCATTATTATAAGCGCTACTCACTCATCTATTTGAAGTCGGTGCCAGCCAAATATAACAGGTATAGGATAGATACTACTTACCTGTGCCTACATAGCATCAATCTACTAACTTTTTGACCTCACTGGCACCGACTTCAAATAGATGAGTGAGTAGCGCTTATAATAATGATTTTAGTTTATTTTTCGCTTTGGAGTGCCTATTTGTGGTTTTGAAGTCGGTTTAATTTTTTGTACGAAAATAGTTTATTCTAATTATTTTTGGCAAGCCCTTTCCTTTGATACTCATATTGTAGAAAGAAGTACATAAAAAAGATTACAATATTTAAAACCATTATTAGAAGGAAGGCCAATGGACTTTCCTCAAGTTTCCGCATGCGTTTTTCTGTCGCTATGATACGTATTTGGTATATCTGGATCTGATACTCATACAGCTCCATAGTTTTGCGCATCTCCTCTATATGTGGCGATATTAGTTATGGCTACGAGCTTACATTCTTGCATGGCACTCACTTGTTCTTCCTGACGGCGCGTCTGTTCCTCCTATAAGACGTGCATCTGCTGCAGAAGCACACTGACTTCCACGGGAAACGTACTCAAAGAAGCGCCGCCTTCAAAAGTTCTTAAAGAAGAGCCCATAGCAGTGCCATCAGAGGTTCCTTCGCCAGGGTCGTTTCAATTTGAAGGGACTCTATTTCTGAGGTTACGTCGTCTTCGGCCGTAGAGTGCGTGTGCGAACCTTCTCTAAACATGACAGATATTCTTCCTTCCAATTTCACTTGTGACACCAAATGTTACGAAAAGGAAAATGGAAGTGGGAACTAGGTTTACATGGAAACGACTGTGGAAGCTGTCAATTTGTATATTTAATTCAAGACACGTTCCTAAGCTGAAGTACGAACACGCCACTCATAGGGCACACGTCTGTTCCGGAAACGTCGCACAGTTCACATAGCGCGGCTACAACTCGATGTGGCGCCAATGAATTAACCGTCCGTTTCGGGCACGTCAGACAGTCACAGGCACGATTCTTGCTACTACTTTTCACTTATTTTCTTTTTCTTCCTTTTCTCAGACCACTTGGGCTAGAGATGCCCGTGAGCAGCGATTGGAGCCCCTTATAGGTGGTTCCGTAATTTCGATAGTTTAATTTTCAATTATATGTTTCGATCTAGGCTTGTTCCAAATTTGAATTTAATAAGAGTGTATTTCCTTTCTACACTCTTTTCGTCAAACATGATTTACTCGGAGCTTTCGAGGATTTATTCGCCAAATAATGAGATCCACAGGCTTTTTTTTGGTTTCGATTAAAAATCCATACAGCACAAATAATACCTGGGTCAGGTTTGAACATAATACCGAATGAACGCCAATTTGGTGTTCCTCCATCGCGCCATTTATTAGGTACGTAGGCTGTCGAAGAACTTCTACGTGTTTATTTAGGAAAATAAGCTAGTATATCGTAAGCTATTTTTTGTTATTTTTTTAAAATAACGAGTGGACAAGACGATCAGGACATGTGCCTGATGGTAAGCAACATGCCTGACACATAACAGCACAGTGACACGCAGCTATTGGAACATGAAGAGTCCGAATCATTACCTATATAAATATTACCATCACTGCACTGCGCTCGTCACCCAGAGATCTACGATCTTATATCTCTAAGCCCTGTAATTTCTCTGGAAACATTGCCCTTCAAACCGGAACACAGTAATGTTTGTACATTAATGCTTGGCGGTAGAATAAATAACTGGCAAAGGTGTGTACATACGGTACTCTAGTTACAATATAAAAAAAATGTTCTTTGTGAAACCTTCACCAGGTTAAACGGCATACTAGAAAGTTATAATTTACGTGTAAATGGGTCCAAGTTAAGTAAGGATACTTTTTATTACGATTAATATATGACAGTATCCGTGCATAGACAGAACAGACTGCTAGTCTAATTAACAATAATCGATGTATAGTTGTACGCACCGTCTTGTCTCTCAGCGCTGTGACTTTGCACTGAAACAAAACCGTAGCTCCCGTGTCTGCGTCTAGCACGGTCTCATCTGAAGCTGCTTCATCGAAAGACGGCGGTCGAAAACTGTAACAAGATGATATTTATAAGCTAGACAATATTTTAAGAGGTTACTTTTAAATTAAACTACAATAATGAAAATTATCAATTGGAATCAATCAGTTCTCAACTAAGCAATAATTTACGCATAAAACAGTTTTGAAGATTTTTGTAAGTGTAAATATTTAAGTTATGGACCAAGCGATAAATCGGATATTATTCATAATAACCGACTACTATGAAAAATGCCCAATACATGAAAGGGCAATTTGATTATAATTATCAAATAATAATGATTGAGTGGGCGTTATACAATACACATCACCTTTTGGACGGAGTAATACAAACATTTTTAATAACTTTTTTTATTACTGCAGTCAGTTAGGGCCTGTCACTGAAATTTGACTCAGGGGCTCCCCAAGCATCCCGCATTTTTTGTACACTCTAGCGGTAGTAGCGACAAGACTAGGTGGAGTCAGGGTATCCAGGTATTCCGATTCGGATCTGGATCCTACGTAACCTAACCGGTCCAGTTTGGCTACTTAGCTTTATTATCAAATTGCCTATTTGTCACGTAGCGATATAATAATGAGCGAGTAATTAATCACTTTGCCCGATAGATTGTAAATAGTGCCCGGGCATTATGAATAATACCACCATTTATCACATTGTCTATAACATTTACAAATTTAGATACTTTAGGCCTTTATTAATTTTACCAATAAAAGTCACGTGTACCTATGGTATTAAGGTATTCATTTGTACTGCAGTGTGTCGTTTGTCAATTTTTGTTTCAACTTGTAAGCTAATGAATAAAACAAACATTTTAGCATAACCGGACAGAAACTCGACTCCCAATCAATTCTAATTCAGCCGGAGCATCGCAATTCGGTCACAGTTAACTCAATGGTCCTCCGTTTTGTCGCTATAAAAAAACATTACGAATTCAGTGTGTCGGTTTACCAGATTTCCTTCGGGCTGTTCGTTTGCACTTTCGCAGGCCAGTTCTCTAAGTTGTTTACCGCCCTTAAGGGCCCTTTCTTGCCCTCGAGGTGACGTAAAAGTGAGTTTAGTGCGGTAGACTGCGGAGGGGTTCCCAGTGAAAGTTTCAGACCACTCGATTGCTGGGTAAATATGAATTAATGTTTGTTGGTGGAAATAAAATACAAATTTTAAAGGTTCGTGAAATGTACAAAGCAACAGTTTTACTGTGTTTACGGAGCAATGGGACTGTTTAGGGTTTGTAGGGTTAGCGACGTTTCTATGTTTCGTCTCTAATGTGGGACGTCAAAGGCTGAGACGAAAGTGCATCGTTTGGGTAAGTTTTTTTTGTGTGTATATTTATATATATGTCAACGTTATATAACAAAAACCGTTAATTGATCAATTCACTAGGTAGTTGATCAACTTTCGGAAAATAACTAACGGCGGTTGAACGGCGCGCGTGGCTACGCCACCTATCGAAAATAGGTCGTTCCCACACAGATTTAGAACAAATTTGGTTACTTACGTATTACATTTACACTTACATTAAGCATTTATAACTTTTTCGAACTACTCCTAACATTATGAAAACCGTCAGTCGATAAACCAAGATATTGTACTAGATCACTAGATTGACAAGAGCATATACTAACTACACCATGCGTGAAGTACGTGAAGTAAGTTTTTTGTATTTATAAATATAAATACAAAAAACTTGTACTTTTCCAATACAATGTTATTAATTAAGTACGTCATAATTACCATGTTTAAATAAAATGTGAGATCCTGTGTCATAAAATTAAAATACGTGTTAAATTGTGTTCCAAATAATACAGACAGTGATAAAGCGAGTGTCTTTTGTCGAGATTCTAATATAAGTCCTAAAAAACTGAGACAAAGGATAATTCTACATGTTTGCCTGTGATTAGAAATGTTAGTGTTGACTCCCGCTATTATTCGTTAGTTTACCCATGAGCGTTGTGCATGAAGCTGCATCGAAATATGAACGGCTCCATCCGTCATTTAACTACGATGCAAAAACTGAGCACACTAAATATTCTCACTGCTGAGACTCGGTGCCTACTCTCACAAGGAGAGAGTCAGGCCATAATCCACTACGCTGGCTTACGGCGGGTTGGCGGATGACGTGATTTCAAAAGATGCTAGAAACATGTCGGTTTCCTTACAATCTTTTCCGTCGCTGTTTTTGCCATACGGCATGACGCAGGCAATGTCGAAAAGACCGAGGTGCACGTGGGATTTGAACCAGGGGCGTCCGATCGGCAGTTGCCGACTCGATCAGCCGAAAATACAGTGATTATTGTACATGTTATGTTATGTGTAATAGTTAATTAATTAATTAATACTCATGATTTAGATATTTTATGTTAATAGTTAATGACTTAGAGGTTGGATTGAGCAAAACTCTGAGTACCTAATCTAATTACTATCGTTGGCTATAAAAACCAAAAAACAAAATATATATTGATAGAAGACAATGTATATCGCCAATTTAGATATACATTGTCTACTTTATCACAAAACCGTTGCCAAAAATTGGCAAAATGGCAAAAAATAATTTATTTATGCCATACTTACTGAGAAATTGTATATCACAGCGCTATGATATTTTTTATTCTTTTCATAGGGCTCTCATGTTTTATGTTAGTAAAATGACATAAAGCAAGTAAGATAGTAAAAATGTCTTCGAGAAAAACTCGTTCATTCGTCAAAGTGACCGTCTGGCGACTTTGTGTTTGTCACTCAGGGGCCGACTGATGTTTAAATGAAGTTATCTGGTTATCCTCAGGAGTTATCAACTTTTAATCAACGGGATGATTTCATTTTGATGGATAAGTGAAGAGATTAGATCACTATAGCAATTATATACTATGATTGCTTAAGTTATTGAGATATAATAGTCATTAATTAATACTACTGATTAATGTAGATCTGATTTAGACGAAGATAAATTTAGATTAGATAACTTGTAAATACACCATATTTACGTTGTTAGGTTGTGCAATAAAAATATATGTTTTCTAAGGCATAATATCAATAAAAATACTCAGATATATGTATTTTCTAAAAAATACTCGTATGTATTATAATATTATCTTTTAAGCCATGCATTTTCCGATTCTAACATGTAAACACAAAAGTTGTAAGAGTAGGTATATTTATGATTTTCATGTAAATATATTCCTTTAGATGTAATTTTTTTTTATAGCTTAGAGATGTGAAACGAACAGAATATGTGCGTAACTGAGCACGCCTGCCCATAACAGCAGAGTGACACGCAGCTATTGGAACATAAGAATCCAAATCATTACCTAGCACTGCACTGCGCTCGTCTCCCAGAGAACATGTTTAACCTCTATGCCCCGTCATTTCACTGGAAATATTGCCATGAAAATCACAGGGATGTTTTCACATTACTGCTTGGCGGTAGAATTACTGGCAAAGGTGTGGTACTTCCCTAGACAGAATCTGCAGACAGTCCAACCACTGCCAAAGCTACATGGGTAGTTCTACATATATTAACGTTAAATCAATAAGAACTGGCACGTGCAAATTTGAAATTATTAACATTTTAAAAATTACTGAGAATAGGGTAAAACTAGGTAATACGCCCCACTTGACAAAACGCCCCACCTCAACACACGCACACTAACACAACGTACGAAGCTCTCGCAGCGCACAAGCACAGGCGACAGTGACCGCGTGTCATGGCCGACACTCGCAAGTGTTTCTCTGCGGTCAATAAGAAAAAAAAAATATTCGAAGATTTTTTGCCTCAGATCAATTTCTGGTAAGTGTCAGCTTTTTTTAAATACTATTTTTTCTTTGCTTCTTCTTTAAAATGTTTTGATACTACCGTAAAATACAATAAACAACCCTTCTTTTTCGACTGTTTGGAGAGTTATAACCTTAAAAGCGTCGTCTTGTCCTTGGTGGGGCGTTTTGTATACCCAAATTTACAATATGCCTTACATGTCGTTTTACAAAACGCCCCAGCATTGAACATAATTTTTATTACGTGTAAGTATTAGACATAAAGTATTTTTAACCCCCGACTAAAAAAGGGGTGTTATAAGTTTGACTTCGATGTCTGTCTGTCTATGTGTCTGTCTGTCTCTGTATGTGGCAGTCTGTGGAACCGTAGAGCCCAAATGGATGGACGGATTTCAATGCGGTTTTTTATTGAATGGTTTCCGTGCGGAAGTTTTAGCTATGTTTGGTTAATATCAATTCAAGATGGCCGCCTCCACAAAATGGCGGAGAAAATATTTCTTCTCAACATCTCTCAATATGGGTATCAAATTAAAGGGTTAGAGTGTTTGACAAATTACAAACCTGAGGTAGTTGGGGGTAAATTAACATTTTTAATTTTTTTCTTGTTATAGTCATAATCAAATTGATTTAAAATGGGCACGGTTACCTACAAAATCCCATTAACTCATGTCATGAAGAATTTTATAATATTATTATTGCAGACAATGTCCCGACAACGAACAAGCTTCTTGGACTGCAGAAAACCTTGAAGAGGCCAGAGAGAAAGTCAAGAACAAAAAACAATTAAATTTTAAATAGGCAGTAAATCTGTCGATAAATATTATAGATTACTCATTATTATTTCTACATAGTTACATGTTATTCAATGAGAAACTGATTTTGTGCCATTAACTCTAGTTTGTGTCTTAATTATTTAATTGTTTTCGCTACAATGTTTTGTTATTGGTGTGGGGCATTTTGAAACTCTAGTGAGGCGTATTAGCCGACACTCCTATTTCAAAACGCCCCAGATACTTTTTTTTTTAAGTTACGATAAATGATAATTATTCGTTGCATAAGGCAGTAAGTTGATTATAAAGTGTTCCCTATAATACCAAATAAAGTCCTTAAATAAAAAGTCTGATTATATTTCAAGTGTAATTAGTTTTATTGGATTTTAAAAAAAAGTGGGGCGTATTACCTAGTTTTACCCTAAAGAAATTTAAATTAAATATATTGTCAGTATTTTTATTTTCGGAAAACTCATTAAACAACTTACAGAATAAAGCAATATCCCAAAAAGTGCCGTTTTAGAAAAAATAACATCAAAGTTTTTCCTTCAAGGATATCATTAGCTCTCCCGAGGCCAAAAATAAACGATCCAATCTCTAACATTGTCATAGCCCAAGTTTTGAAATTCAGAATTTGATTGGGCCATTCTTTTGTTTAACGAAGAGTTAACTAGATTTCCAAGCGGATAGAGTGTGTACAAGCGAGAATTTAAGTAAAGAAAAAGCACCAGTGACACCCAAATTTACGGAATGGATGCCTAGGGTTTCTGTTTTGCTGTGATAAAAGTGTATTACTTTTTAGATTGATTTTGTATATTTTTTTCGTAAATTCTGTTTGAAATTGTTCGTTTTATTTTCGTCAAGTGAAAAATAAAGCCTGTGAGGCGCAGATTATTTTCTCACTAGTAATATCTCATGTTAAGTTTTTTGGTCACAACGGAGACGTAAATTTAAGTTTATAGATTCAGACTTTTTGTCAGATTATACCATATGTGCGTACTATTTATTCTAACATATATTTTAAATATATATGTTGACGAATCCTGAAAAATTGGACGTATAAATATTTTTATTTTTTTGATTCAGGTATACTTAGTTAAAGTGTCGATATAGTGTATCCTAAACTATTAGTAGTATATTTAGAATTAGACTGTAGGAAACCATAAATACATTTTGGATAAGGATGGTTCTGTTCACATTCTAACGTTCCAAGGTTAGCTGCGTATTAAGGTTAATTAAAATCGTTCTTTCCTCAAGCGACCGTTAAGACTCTTACTTACTTGCAGTATCCCACGGTTTCCGCCGCGTTATTTTGAATCTCGTTATTTACTTCCAATAAAAAGTCTGTGAATTATTCCAGAATGTTATCTGTGCTCTATGTTCACAGCCGATTCATTTTGGCGTACTTTAGCAACAAACATCCACCGTTTCTTAGTCATATCGAACTCTAGTAACACCCCGCGGTTTCACCCGTGTAGCTCACGATCCCGTTATTTTCCGGGATAAAAAGTAGCGTAGGGGAGGGGGGGGGCATAATGGGGACATATTTGTCGTGAGTGGGATATTTGGTGGGAAAATGCTGTATTAGTTATATTAAAGTTGCAATGCAATTCGGCAGCGAGATAACATACCATTGATTCCGTCCCGAGCCAATAGTTGCGTGGCACTGTGCTGTTATGTGGCAGGCATGTTGCTTATCATCAGGCACGTGCCCTGCTCGTCTCGTTACTTCTTATTAAAAAAAAAATATATTTTAAGCTCGCCTACATTATTATATTATAGGTACATATTTGGAGCTACAAATGCTCCAAAAATATCATGCTCATTTTGTTCTGATAGTGAACCACATGCGGGGTGCACTTTTGAAATCATTATGAATCGACCGAATTTCGTTGACCAGTATTGCCATTTGGATATTTTTTTTCTTTTTTGGAGCTGGTGCACTAAACAAATTTCTAAACGTGAAATATGTACATAAATATGTCGGGAGTTTATTAGATTATGCTGCAGCTTCTGCAGATATTGATAGGCGTATGTAGAGATAGATGGATGTGTTGGCAAGTTTTGAGAATCTTCAACATTTTTAACATTAACAGTAAGCATTGTCGTTGCTGTTGTCAATAATGTTACGAGTATTTTTAGTATGTGCTTCTTCTTCCGATTCTTGACTATCCTAAAAGAAAATAACAAGTTATAATACATTTACTTATAATAAACAACATATCTTTTGCAGTTCCAACTAATGATGACAGCTGGAGGGAAATAAAGGATGGATTTAAAAACAGATGGAAGTTAGCATATTACTGCGGTGCCATTGATGGCAAGCATATTCATGTTGTAGCACCTGATAATAGTTTAACTTTAAATTTAAACTATTAAAGCGTGGATGACGACTATTGGTTTCCATACATACCCATATATGTCGGAGCTTGTGGAATGTCATTAGAAAAGTGTATTTAAAAATTACTCCTTGTATAATAAACCGGAAAATAATATTTTATGTAAAAGTGTAGTCAACCTTCTTCAGATGACAATTTAGAACGGTCGCAGAAAATCTTTAATTACCGACTATCTAGAGCTGGACGTGTAGTAGAAAAAGCCTTTGGGATATTGGCTAGCCTATTTCGTGTATTTGGGAAACCAATAGATACTGATGTAAATACCGTACAAGTAAATGCGATGCGTGGCAGCGGGCACAATCGCAGTAGAAGAGAGACTGCGGCGGAAGAGAAATGCCAGTATCACGGCGCTCCGCTCCCTACCCGCCGCGCCGCGGCCTTGCCTTTTTTTTCGTCACCTTGACGGCGGTCAGTCTATCCAGCCAGTTAGCGATGCGGTAAAGGGCGATCGGCAAGAAGTTGGCATCTGGTGGAAATATGTAGTTGAGTAAGCCTACACGCAATTTTCGACAGTTCTTGCGAATATGTAGCTTTTGAATTTTTAAATTTATTTCATATTTCTTTGGAAGTCATGTCAATACCCGCTGTCTTTAATTCATCGCATATTATTTGTGTTGCTGAATCACGTTTATACTTTTTTCTATAACTTGGAAGAGTAGCGTTGCAAAGGCATTCATGTTCACGATGGTACAGTTGTACAAATTTTAAATTAATATGAGCACCTAGTTTGGGTATTTTAAATTAAAATCTGAAAAAAACTCGTTGTCGTAAAAAAACAAACCGAATGCGTGGTCACCGCTGGCTAGTCAACTTCAAACTAGCTTCATCGACCATAAAATATGAAACTAGTAAATAAACCAGGATAGTAAAATCAGTGGTGAGGGGATTACTAGCCTGAAAATAGAATGCCATCCTATAAAATTTTTCTTCGCTTGTAAACTATGTAACTTACTAGCTCAAAAATGAAGCTGGTTTTGTATACACGAAGCTAAAAGTAGCGGCTTACTAGCTTACTAACATTAGCTTACTGGCGTGAAAAACTAGCCTCGTGTAGCCCGGGCTTAACAGTTAAATGTGTTAACAAAGAAGTGGTTCAAAATACGAGTTCGATGCGATTTCATTCGCTGTGTTACAAGGAAGTATATTTTCTAATTAATGCTTTCCTAGTGATATGGGACCCAAAAATCATATTTCAAAATAAAATTAGCAAATTACTTTTCTTTAATTTACAAGTTCAAAGAAAATAAACTTTTGAGCTTTTATTGGAACATAGATAAAGACAAGAGAAAAAGGCATTACTGTACAGATTGTTGTTGTAACAAATACTACTTCTTCATATGAGACAACACGTTTCAGATTTTTCTAAAGCAAGACGACTATCTAACCTTGGCCTGTATAGTGTGGATGCAGAGAAAATTGTATACTTACCCAATATTGTGCTTGAATATTCCAAAGTGAAGCCAGACCGAGCTAACTTTAGTGGGTTAATGGAGGACGTGATTTTGTAACACTTGTGGTGGAACTTTACTGCGCAACTAATATCTTCAGACCGTGTGTCCCGTTTAATGCTGCGGATTTTACATAGCACGCTTTATTCAAATAAAAAGAAGTTATTTTAAATTTAATTGTTTACTTTTGTTGGGAAACAACTGCATTCGTAGTTGAACGTAAGTTTTGTGTTATGTAATAAACATAAACTTTATTGGTATACAAATTACATCATTACAGTATAAATTGTGAACCCATTGGCTCCGAACTAGTGTAACACTGTGTTTCGATAGCCAATGGCCTCTCCCATGAATAGATGTTCTTATTCTTATATCTAGATAATGTTTGCCATAGTTATGTATTTATGCGTTTATGGGTGTGTGAGGGTGCGTGTGAAAGGTAGGGTGTGTGTATGTGAGGTAGGGTGTGATTGAAGGTGAGTGTGTGTGTGTGTGTGTATGTGTGTGTGGGTGGGTGTGTGTGTGTGTGGGTGTGTGCATGGTGTGTGCATGTGTGTGTGTGTGTGTGTGTGTGTGTGTGGGTGTGTGTGTGCATGTGTGTGTGTGTGTGTGTGTGGCAGGGTGTGTGTATATATGCGTACGTTCTCAGACACACAACAACAATTAATATGTACGTATATGTATATTAGATTTATATCAAACTTAATTGAAACAAAATAATGATTAATATATTCTCTCTGAGACATACATAATATAATTTATAAACACAAATACACTCAATAACAATAACCTCGTATTGATATCAAATATTATTACAATTTTAAGATTGCGCAACTACATCAACCAGCATATTCTCAATTTCATCGTAATCATATTCATCTAACCAGGACGCAATTATTTTTTTTACATTCGTTATTACTCAGATGTTTTTATTTTAAATTTACAATCAACCAAGTTATATATCAGTGGAATTAATCCTGCATATCTTTTGCGGGCAAATTTTCGCTTGGCTCCCGGAACTGGACAGCGACGTTTACGCTTGGTGGTATTTTTTAGCAGAGCTGGAACGGACTTTTTGTGATATCGTCGTAGACTTTCATAGATAAAATTTTTTTCTTACACTATGCACCTTAGCTATCTTGTATACTTCTGTAGTAGGATGCCTGAAAGGTAGGTGTAATAAAACTTTAATTAAAGCACGTTGAGCTCGCTCTAGAGTTATAATGGTGCTTTTTGCTGCAGATCCCCATGCGCAGATGCAATACCTTATTATACATTCTCCTAGAGCTTTGTATGTCTGTAAGACCAATTTAGTTTCAGCTACAGTTCTGAGTGCCTTAAATACAAACATTAGCTTTCTAAGTCGGGTAGATAATGACTTTATATGGGCATTCCAGGTGAGATGGCTATCTATAGTTACTCCTAAATATTTTATGTGTTCAACCCTGCTAAGTTCCGCGCAGGAGCATTTGATGGGTACAGGGCCACAGTTGCAAGGATATACATGCATTTTTAAAGACATATTTGCAATAGGCACTCCCGAATTCTTCATGCTAAAATACATATATTTAGTCTTACTGGCATTTAACGTCAATAAATTATTTTCAAGCCAATGCGTCACTGTTGCAAGACAATCCTCAGCTAATTTTAGTACTTTGCACCATGTTTTTTCATGTATAAGGAGAACAGTGTCATCGGCAAACATGAAAAGGTCGAGACCTGGCAAGACAGTGTCACATAAGCTATTTATATAAATAAGGAATAGCGTAGGGCCTAATGTGCTACCCTGTGGCACGCCATAACTGCATGTGTCACTGCCACTCAGGTGGCTTTCAATTTTGTTCGCTGCCTTCTATCCGTTAAATAGTCAGTGAACCACTCAAGTGGTAGTCCTCTTATACCGAGATTTTCTAGCCTCGTCAAGAGTATAGGAATTGATACGCTATCGAAGGCCTTTTGGAGGTCTAAAAATATCCCTATGCATTTTTCGCCACGGTCTAAGTAATCCGTAATTTTAGTCGTCAACATTAGTACCGCATCCTCCGTAGACCTTCCATCCCTAAACCCATACTGATTTGCACTTAATAAATTTTCCTTGGCCAAAAATTGTGTAACTCTCTTTTTTAACAAGCTTTTCTAATATTTTGGAGAGGGTAGATAGAAGCGAAATGGGTCTGTAATTTGATGGATTATTTTTGTCACCAGCTTTAAAAATCGGACATACCATGGCCTTTTTAAAAGAGGATGGAAACTTACCAGTGTCAAGGCTCATATTACATATATATGCAATCGGATCAGCTAGTACATGTACAAACTTTTTAACGAAATTAGCTGTAATCAAATCCCAACCTGGAGCACTATGCGATTTAAGTCCCATAACTATCTGCCTGACCTCAACAGAATCAGTTGGAATCATGAACATAGATTTCACTGTCCGGCCTACTGATTTCGCTTTCTTTGCCAATTCTGATTCAGTTTTATTTAGTTTTACAAGAGTAGCATTAGCTAAATCTCTTCCAATGGAAGTAAAATAAGAATTTACTTGATTTAGTGATTCCTTGGGATTATTTTTAATTGTTAAAAGTTCTTTGGAAGGAATATTGGATCGATTAAGGTCACAGACTTCTTTTATCACTTTCCACGTTTCTTTGATATTTCCTTTACTTTGTTCTAATTTATGTTTGTAAAAGTCGATCTTTAAATTTTTAATAATCTTGTTACATACATTTCTATATTTAAAATATTTTTCTTTAATCTCCGCATTATCTGGATTTTTTTTTAAATTTCGCATGTAATTTGTTTCTTTTTCTTATTGATTTTATAACACTTATTGTAATCCACGGCTTCATTGGAATATTTTTCTTGGAGATTTTTTTAATTTGCGTATTTGAAATAATTAAATCTGAAATTTTATTTGTAAATAATTCAGTAGCTAAATTGACATCATTTTTAATAGATTTTAGATCATTCCATTTTTCGTGTATTAAAGATTCATTTAGTCTATTATAATTTATTATTGATTTATTATACGAAGTCGCGCTTTTATTGATTTTAGAGTTATTAATGTACAACAAAGTAGGGTTATGATCAGTGATTTGCTGCTCAAAAACTAATGTCTTCCATATACTTTTAGTTCTAACCATCATGTGATCTATACAAGTCTTACTTCTAGTAGGTAGTGTAATACCTTGTCGAAGTCCATGCAAGGCCATCATATTTAAATAAGTGTCAGAAATGTTAGTTGGATTATCTGGCCTGATATCTATATTAATGTCTCCTGTAAATACAATATTTTTTGAAGTAATATTAGCTAAAAGCTTTTCAATAGACGTTATATAAGGCTTGGGACTACTAAAACAGTGCGGCCGGTAGGAACACACAATTGAATAGTCTTGAGAAATCGTTATAACAAGACAGTTTCCCTCGAGTATATCGGGCTCAAATGTGGAGACTTCCATATTTTGTTTTACATAAACAACTACCCCATCATTTTGATTAAATGATTTTTTAGTCCAAAACATGGTATAGTTGTCCATGGCAGGTGGTGGTCTAATGTTACTCGTCCAACATTCAGTTAAAACAAAAATATCAACAGATATGTCAAGACTTGACATATATGCTAAAAATAAGTCGAAATTACAGTGTATACTTCTTATGTTCATAGATACTATGCATAAATTTTGTGTGCTATTCCTATCGGCATTCAAAGTAAAACTGCATTGGGTAGGGTCACTGATAGACAAACACTCAATTTTTTCTGAGTTGTCAACTTCTGATATAATAAAAGAATTATCCATAGTCATACAATAAAGTAAAAAGGTTCAATGCTATTTTCTCTATAATTAACGAAATTATTTTATGTTTATTATTTAGTAGTTTAATAGTATTCGTCAAAGGATAATATTCACAATATTTCGAATCTCCTCTTTTTTGATTGCATGTTTTATATATTGAATTTGTACCAATCTCCGACAGGACTTTAGAATGCCAAATTGAATGTAAAGTTACCCTTACGTAGTTGTCGCTGTTCAAACAGTTATATTGAAAATGTATATTTATGGATATATGATGGTATAAGAAGTACTTTAAATAAATATATTTGTAATATGTACTTAAAAATAAAATAACTTTGTGATATGTGTGGTGTGTAAGTAGTTCTAGTGTGTAGTGAGTTTGTTTACATATTTTTTGTTCATTTGTTTTACAGTATTGATAAAAAAGTACACAGATTATGAGCAAGTGTTTGAAAAAGTAAGCTAAAAATAGTCACTTTTTAATGTTCTCAAGGTCGCTTTTGCAGTTTATCTTAACATGCGGTGCACCTTCCGATCTTCGTAAAAAATTTTACCGCGCACAGACCAACAGTACTTGTAACCTGAATGCTTAGCAAACTCTCTTGCTAAGTAAAACAATTGCTTTGTTTGCGGCGTAAGACTTTCAGAAACAAATATTGGTTTATTCGGCCCTTCAATTTTTAAGTTTGAAGTACTAAATTTTGTAGTATTATACTTCTTATTATAGGTTTTTTAGAGCCCCGATAATTTTATCTTTAATGAGTACCGTCGTGAACTCCGCTACAATAGGCTGTGGGCCCTCAGTTTTGGTATTTATTCTGTAGACGTCGCGAATTTCTGCCTCTTTGACTGGAATACTGAGGGCACTACCCACATTTACCATGGTCTTGAGAAGGTCCACCTTCGTCTCACTAACTTTTTTAGGTACATTTCGAATTTCTATTTTAGTACTATGCAAAGTTTTGTTGACATATTCAAGTTTGGATTCCAATAGCTCAATGTACCGGCGGTCAGACAATTTTTCTTGTTCTAAGACGTTAACTCTGGTCACTAACTCGTCATACTTTTGTCCCAGAAATTCAATAGATGACAATATATTGTTGTTTTGCACAGTATGTGCATTTATTCCACCCTGTATTTGGGTCATGACTTCAGAAAATTTTTTCTCTTGTTCAATTTTCAACTGAGAGAACAGATCTAAAATTTCATCTTTGCATAATGCGTCGTCTTCTCTTTTGCGCTTCCGAGCAGTTATGTTTGGGTCACTCGAGGCGTACTCTTTAGAAATGCCTGTCAAAGTGAGTGAGGTAACTCCGGGAGAAAAATTTATATCAGTATCCGATTTGGCGTGTACCATTGGCGAGGTTTCAGCGGTCGCCAGTTGCGCGCGGGGCGCGGGCGGCGGGGTACGACGAAGCATTTCTTGTTGTCGGCGCAGGCGCTCGGCAATCGGCTAATTGACTCAGGTAAAAATATACAACGCACCAAATGAGCGGTCGCCGTCGTCGCCGCGCCGGCAGCTTAGTCGCCGCGCCGTGCGGCAGTTGTCCGATGCAAGCGTGGCGAAAGGTCGTATGGTTAATAGAACCCCACTCACCGAATCAGCTAACCAATAGATTATGTTTACGTAGATCAATTTGCAAAGATAAAAGTAATTTATTTATGTTATAGATATAGTAGCACTTCAGATTTACTCTGTTTGATGTATTTGGAAAGAAATAAAAGCAGAATGCACAAAGCACTAAATAATTTTAAATCAACACAATGACACGACTGCACCGTGCGGCGGTCCAGGGGAGAAGCCCTGAAGGGAATGTACATTAATTTATGATTTAAGGTATTGAAATAAAACATTTCAAACTCTAATAATGTCAGTATTATATCACCTATCTGGCGCCCATTTTTTTGCGTGGAGGAAATTGTATACTAAAATGTCGTGGACTCTACACTACGAGTGGTGCACCTATTCACAAAACCTCCACCACATGGTTTCACCTTTGCTGTATATAGCAGTAACATGAAAACGCGTTTTCCCATTCTCTCCTTCGTGCCGCAATGTCTGCTGAGATCGCGGTTCCAATTCGTTGGGCGGGCGGCGTATGTCTTACAAAAATAATTGAAACTTTAAATCTTATAAATATTTTATTTCTTTTAAATAAATATAGATGATGTTGAGAAACACAACAGCTTTATTGTTTCCTTTAATTTTGTCAGTTTTTATTTATTCCTCTAAGTTCTTATTTATTATATTTATTTATTTTGTCTATTTTTATTATTTATATATTTTATGTTTACTTTTTATATACACAGATCGATATTAGTTGTTGAGTTTTTAATTCGCTCTTTGAATTGTCAGTCGTCTTCCTTTAGGTAAAGTTATTTTATTTGAATTTAAATTAGGGAATTACCTTCTGTAATGCGGCTAAAGAGAAAATTATATTACATATAAAATCTACCATTATTTTCACGTCCACATTTCCGTTAGACTTATAACTAAGTAGATAAGATAATGATGTTGCCCAAATGTCCAGTAAAGTTTACGATGATGCCCATTGTTTTACGAGAGGCCGTTTCTAAAACATTTTTTAGTCACAGTAGATTTACTTCGACGAAGGGCACCATAAATTTCAAAAAATGTTTTTTTCTGTATATTGTTACAATTTTATAGCGATGTTTATGAAAAGAGTCTGTAATTTTTACTGCACTGGCTTTACGGATATCAGTTTCAATCTAACATATCTTTGTTTTGTCCTGGCAATGACAAAATAAGTTACCAACATTTTGGTCATGCGTCGTATCGACCAAGCTCGCAGAGTGCGCTTCCGACTGTTTGTGGGCTTCATCACCTTGATTATTTCTAGACGTTTTTCGATCCCTGTACAATTCACATGAAAGTGTAACTAATGTAATGTAGTTTTCGTTGTAACTTAGATTTGTAAGATTCTATCCCTTAAAAAAATCTAGGGCGAAAGAAATCGGCATGAACCTAGAATCATCGTGTCATATGTCGTCCACCAACCCGCACTGGGCCAGCGTCGTGGTGGTGGCCGTGACTCTCTCCTGACTGGCCTCGTGGCTTATAGTGCCGAAGCCGACGGTCGTGGGTTCAATTCCCACGCAATGCAAATATTTGTGTGATGATTTCAAATATTTGTACTGTGTCTGGGTGTTTCTATTTATAAAAAGTATGGATTTACAACTATATATCAGCTATCTGGCCGCCATATTACAAGCTTTGCTTAGTTTGGGTTCAGGTTGTGTTTGAATTGTCCACTTATAATTATTTTATTTTAATCAGTAAATTGTTCATATCCTTTGAGGTATTTAATGAAAAACTACCTTTTACGTCATTGTGAGTCAAAATAGTCCAATTTGAATAAAATACTTTTCAATCCCAGGACGCGACGCTCAGCACTAAATTTGATTTTTGAATTTTCCCTTTAACCTTTGCCTTAGTGGTTTTATAAACAGAAAACGAGAACAAATACAGATTTAATTTTCTATGATTTTATGTTTTTCTATCATGTTTACAGTCACTAGCAGCGCCCCGTGGTTTTGTCCGCGTATTTCCCGTTCCCGTTATTTTCCCGTGATAAAAAGTAGGTAGCTTACGTGGTTATTTTCCAGAGTCCAGACTAATCTAAATGTGTTCTAAATTTCAACCGTAATTGGGCAACAAACATCCAAACATTTATAATAAGGATTAGTAGGATGTTGGCAAACTATTTTAATTGTATCTCTCTATACGAGCACCAATGTTTCGTAAGCAGACCACTTAGATATATAAACATTATTTCTCAAGCGAATGGTTTCCCATAATAGTTAATTACAGCAGCCAATCAAGTGGATCATTCAAGCTGCCGGCATGTAAGCTCAAACAGAAACTAATTTCGCTTGATACGAACCCGCGATATCTCATTTGTCGGTCTAATGAAGATCCTTTTCACACTGCCACAGGCCTGGCGCTCGGCTCGGACGCTTTCATACCGATGAGCAAGCGTGCAAGTTTTTGCAATTTGTGAACAAACCTTCTGAAATATTTTACCATTTGAACATAATATTCTGGTTTTAAGGGTAATATTTTCAGATAAAATTATAGGGCATAGAGGTGGTCTGATTTCTCTAGGTGATGTGCGCAACTGCGCAGTGCTACTTAATCAATGTTGACTTTTTATATTCCAATAACAGCGTGCCAATGTGTTATTATGGGTTATGGGCAGGCGTGTTGCTTACCATCAAAACCATGTCCTGGGCATCCTTTAACTATTTTGAATATAAAAAAAAACTAAATGGAATAAGAATTTTCTAAAATTGAGGAAAATTTTATTATAATATATAGCGTCTAAAAATCTTTAATATTGATTCTTCGTAGATATTATCTACGTTAATAAATTTTGATGTTCGAAAAAATGTGACTTAACCAAATCAACTTTATAACAATTTTCAGAAAAATATTTTACTTTTATACAGTTACAGAACGGTGTGATAGGCCACCTCGTAATTTTCATCCGCATCACGTCTATACAAGAGTTCCCAGTTTGAATAAAACGGGCCTCGTTGGGGTCACACTTTCTCTTTTTGTAAAAAAATGCTTTTCCCCTACGCATGTTTGAGATGTTCTTTTTATAAATTAGACTGGGAATAATATCATAACTTTGCTGCTTTTATCATCTCTCGTATATCTTTCGTCCTTGCTTATGGTAACTTAGTTTAAATGAGAAAAGTTCTAAGTTGTTTCTAGAAAACTAAATGAATTTTTCATGAGATCTTATGAAAGTTAATGTAACGCTGACATTTGACGAAGTTGAACAATGTATTACTTTTATCATTTTATGTTTTCGTGGTCTGGGTGGCCCGGCTCACCCAGACCACGTTGAGTTTTTATTGTAGCAGTTTTATTATTAAAGCTTATTTATATCTCTTTACCACATCTCTTTAAACATAACGTAATGTTAATAATTGTCTATTATTTGAAAAAAAAGTTTGTTGCCCTAAAACTCGATGTAGTGACGATATACGTAAAGCAGAAGAAAGTCATTGGAATAGAAAATATGAGGAAATCATTGAGGGCATTTCATGTGAGAGGATTACGTCCAGCAATGCACTAAGATGGGCTGATGATGATGAGGAAGGCATACTTAAAAATATATTTAAACCCAAATAACGCAAAAGAACCTCGGCAAAGCCATTTAAGTATGTTTAAAAAGCTGTTGACAGCTTTTAAACCGTTCCCTTTTTTAATATGTAAATGCGCCGCATTAGAAAAGATTGTCGCTGCGAATAAAATAAGTTGAGACGCGTCTCTAGGCTCTGAAGACTAAGAATTGACAATAAACGCCGCGAAATCTGCAAGTCTTTAAATTTAATAGCGTCATCGGATAAAACTCTACACAAATGTACATCAGGCCTGTCTTTTGGGTGTTATTGTTCTTCAAAAATTACTTATTTTTTAAAATAATCCATGCTTACAATATGATAATTATTTTACAACGAACTTCTTGCGTGTGATAGCTGTATAACTTAAGGTTTAGCATGGAGCAGCATTAGCAGCCCACTAAATGGCTCGGGGCCGTTTCTCACAAGGAGACAGACAAGGCCATAATCCACCACTCTGGCCCAGTGCCGATTGCTGGATGACACATGACCTCAAACATTTTTAAAAACATGTTAATTTCCTCACGGTTTTCATTCAACTTTTTTAAGTAAGCGGCATTAGGCACATGACTTTGCAAAGACAGTGAAGCGCATGAGACTCAAACCAGGGGCTCCGGACCGGCAGTCGCTGTTCTCCGTCTGGACCAGCCATAACCGTAAAAGTAATTAAAAAAGTTGTGACACCTTAACCAAGACTTATTTATGGTTAGTAACAGCAATTAATTTTTACTAAAGTAAATGCTTTTAACGAATTAAATAACGAAATAACGTTTTTTTTTATCAACAAAACATCAAAGTTTTTCATCATTGGTGAGGAGTTTTGTGACGTTGGGATAATTAAAAAGCCTTAATTCGCCTTACACCGTAACCCTTTCCTTAATAAGGCCCTGTGTCGACTCAAGGCGCTCATCATGTTAATTTTATTTATTCTTATTACTTTGCTTCATTACTTTCCAGTGATTTCACTGAAATCATTCATGAATTCAAATGTTTTTATTTAACAGAACTGTACATTTCATGATTAGAAAGAGTTTTTTAATTTCTTTCGAAATCAAGGTTGGGTTTCGCAGGGTTGGGAAAACACGAAGTATGATATTATTTTATTTTACTGTGGTAATGTGGCTTCCATGAAAATGAATACGGTAATAAATTTTGCTAATTAAACGGAAAGTATTAGTTAGTGGTCAGGTAAAGTAAAAAAATAACTCTTTGGCTAATATGTTTTGCGTAGCGAAGAACCGAATTTTGACTTTTAGACCGGCAAAAATTGTCATTGAGCTATTAGAACATCTAAATTACTGCCTAGCAAATTATAGCACTTGTCACTATTTTCGAGATTTAGTTAATATGCGTACTTATAATACAGTACTTCAGGCTCGACAAGACCGTATCAAAGAGCAAAGTTGCTAGTGGATGATTTTGGCTACTAAATTGTGGCTGTGCAAGTACTCGCCGGTGACATGATGCGAGTAACCAGAAATAACATGACTAAGTGATTTTCTTGGACGGCGAGGTGGCATGCCCGACCAATATTGACCGTAGGTAGCGTCACGTAATTTTCGGTAATTGTTCGTCTTGATAACTTCATCCGTAATCGAACACAAAACCCTCGGTTTCTCCGAAGCGCAGGTAGTGTACCGAAGCGAAAATATTTACATGGATTGGGTCCTATCAGTGCTCGATAGAATCAACTGTGCAGCTCCTTGCTTTTTTATACTTCTTTGCGATCACTAGTGCTGATCACTAATGATTTGCGATGAGGCGTGAAGCTCTTGTCAACTGCCACAATATCGTGATGCATCCCGGAATCGCTGTTGGGGAAATAATCCCAGAGACGGTATATTTTGCGATTGTAATGATTCTTAGCATTTAAAATACCACGACTCCTCCAATTCTGCGGGATATACAGTAACTGACGACCGCTATTGACGGACCTTCTTATCCAGGGTGCCAGTCTGAGTCTATCTCAGTATGCCAAAGAAGTACGAGTATATCAACAGAGGCTTGCGCAACCACTGAAACCTTTTATTACAGCCTGGCTTTTTTTTTTGGAAAAAACTTTGAATACCTTTGTGGGTCGGTTAAAGAGGTGTACTTTCTGCCTATATTTGGTTTCTCCCTCAGTAGCCCTGAACAGGTCCGCATGCAGTTCTCATTCATGCCTTGAGATCATCGCATGGAGCGCACACGATCGATCACGCCACCCTGATCTTGCAAGTGGTGTCGTCCCGGGCTCGCTCGCGTCGCTCGACGAGTCACAAGTCTTAAAATCTCATACCAAACTACCAGTTTGGATTTAGAGAGAAGCATTCTACGATAGATCAGGTCCATAATATCACTAACATTATAAAACGAGCCTTAGAAGAAAAGAAAGTATGTACCATAATATTTTGAGACGTGGCACAGGCCTTTGATAAAGTGTGGCATGAAGGGCTAACACACAATACAAAATACATACGCTACAAAAATATGTATTTGCTACTTGGAAGAAATTCTGTGTTGTCAGTACATTACAAGATTCTATTGTATAAACAAGTCCTAATGCCAGTGTGGACATATGGTATACAGTTGTGGGGCTGTACCAAACCAAGCAATATTGAAATTGTACAAAGATTTCAGAACAAAGTTCTAAGGGATATTGTCGACGCTCCCTGGTATATAAGAAATGCTGACATCCATCGAGACCCAAAGATGGATTCTGTTAGTGACGTGATCCGAAAATATGTAGAAGCTCACGAACGAAGACTTCATTACCATGTTAATATCGAGGCAATCCAGCTCCTTGACAACACGGATTTAGTGAGGAGGCTTAAACGGACAAAACCATTTGAGTTGACTTAGTGCAAATTAAATTAATTCCTATGTTTATAGTGCAGTGTTAGTGCAATTTAGATTTATAAATGTTATAAAAAAAAAGTACACACGGACAAAGTGACTTCGCCTTAATAGTGACAATAAAAAAAGTGCGTATGGACACAATCTCACACTTAATATTATTTAGCAAACTAAGTCATAAGAAAATTACTCATTAACCTAGACTTTCCAAATTAGGCTAGGTTGTTATAAATATATTAGTCACCAAGTTGGGTGGTGAATAAGTATTCATAAAAAAAAAACTATGGCTTCCTTTCCCCGCTATGGCGGTGATGACAAACTTGTACACCGACATTTGAAAAAATAAAATCAGAGGTACAGATAGGATGTAACCGAACCTAAGACTTCACGAGTATGAATTGCAGGCTTTAGTCACTAGCCCACCACTGTTTCATATGATAGTTGACCTTACTTAAACTTATTGGATAAAATAATGTAATGTTCTAACGCTCCACGCATCCAACGCTTGTCGCGCTCAGCTCTATGATCAAGTGGAACGGAAATTGAATTAATTTGGAGGCTTATTATGTCAATCCGTGTAATTTTCCCACAAAATAATTGTCTGCCGGAATGATAACAGTTTAAAAAAATAATAAAACTCTCTTACTTGAAAGTATAATGTGATTTAGAAAATTTTCTAGCTCATATTTTATACTGCAGCTTTCATTGCAAACATAAGTTTGAGAGCATCTTTCATCTTTACGTGTGAGATCCTTTTAGGGGCTCGGGGGTTTTCTGCCCTAGTTTCACTTTACTGCTTGCGCACCATTTATCTACTTTCATCAATCTTTTCCAGTGTAAAGGGTAACTCACACATTTGCATTAACATGTTTGAGTGCGTCTGTTCACGAATGAAATCCTGACTAAGCGTTTTGACTCCACAGACGTTCGGTTTTAACGAAAGCAGAGTCAAAAGAGTCAGCCAGGCTATAGTAAGCAATGTCAAGGTCAAAAACAGCTCAGCGCAAAGCGCTAAGGGCAAGACGCTACGAAGGGTTCTAATTTTTATATGCGCAAACGTCTATACACGCTCCCGCAAATTCACGTGATTTATCGTTTATCAGTTTTATACTAATTCGAATTCCAGAAAGACGCTGCTAGAAAAGATAGATTTTTTTTTAAACATTTGCAATTTATCTGACGAATTGACATAATCTACGGGTTAACTTATTTAATTATAATATTATAAAGAAGAATGATTTGATTTTTTGATTTTTACATATTGTTAGAAATAAGCTTCAATACTACTGACATTATTTTAAAATATCTTACAATTCAATTATGGCAGTGTCCGTGGGTAAAGTCATTGTAATATTACTAAACAAAATTACTGGGGATTTCTACTAAAACTTCAATTTAAATAAGCGAAGATGTAAAAAAATGCCGTAAAATATATTTTACTATGCGGTCACTATTAACCAGAACACAAAATATATAATTTGTAATAGTTCCTCTACATTTACATAATGCACATAGGTACTCGTATGTACAATGTACATATATATGGAATTGTCTTGGTAAGAATAGCCGATTCCACAATTGTAAGATTGTGGGTTCAAATTCCGCCTTTGTCTTTGATTATTTATTTTATGTGTGTAATTGCATGTGCATTTTAAATGTACAAGAGTGTCATAACCACTCAATGGATTTAAAGGTGAAGGAAAATATCCAATATATTACAAGAAAATTGTTTTTTGAGGACATGCGATATCCACGGCACCCACCGCACTGACCAACGTTGTGTATTTATAGCTTTGAATCTCACTATGATGCTAAGCCTTGAATTCCAGCAATAGGTGAAATAAGTAGGCTGTTTAAGCCTTAGCAAAGTAATGACGATAGTTTACATCATGTAACGTTGTAATCATAATTTTATTAATGACACTACATCCTGGACGACGTCAAGATGGGTTGCTACGAGTAGTGTTTATAAAAATTGTATTTATTTTTTTACACAAAATAAAACTCGATAACACGATACGAAACTGATTTACGATGGACCTGCGCGATGATGTAGCTTGGCTAGAATAGATTAATTTTTTACTCTGTGTTTCAAAACTTATACATTTCTATTTTCAATTTTTCTTTGTAAATTTTGTAACGGATGATGTTAAAGGCTAGCAATAAGACGAACTTCTTAGCATTCTATGGATTCACCGTGCGTGTGCCGGGTCCATCGTGTGGCAGAGAGAGAGAAAAATCCCGAATAGATCCTGAGACCTCAGACACGGGTGTAGGTTTAAGGGCCCCTTTCCGACGTACATCAACACTCACCTTCACTACTCGTGTTTCTTTCCCTGCCCAGTCAAATCTGATATGAATCTACTAGCGCAGCTTTAGATACTCGATATTTTAAAACATCCCAGTTAATGTTTGATCCAAACGTTTAAATTAGATTCGTTAGTTTTGGTAGGTAGATTTTTTTTATCATATGAAAAGTCTGAACTATCCTTAACTATAATCAGATCTTCTTAAGTAAGTTCCTGAGATTCGGCATCAAAACTCAATCGTGAATTGAGAAGGTCGTTCTGTTCGCACCCTAGCGTCGACATTTCTATTCAACCCGAGCAGGCAAAGGAAAAAATCATGAATATTTGCGTCGGGCATTTCATCAGCTTCACTCGGGGTTTTCTTGGAAGCTTTATTACTTATGATTATTTTTGTTCCTACAAGTTTTAAAAATAAATTATCATCAAATAAATTGTGACACATTGTTATCGTCCATACAATATTTACTCGTATTATAACCGTACTAAGTAACGGTCGCGCCAAGTGGTCTAAATTCGACCATAAAGTAAAGTTAACCTATTCCCAATTTGACTACGGGCGTCAATAATAATAAACTATTTTCGTACAAAAAAATTAAACCGACTTCAAAACCACAAATAGGAACCCAAAAGCGAAAAATAAACTAAAATCATTATCATACGCGCTACTCATTCATCAATTTGAAGTCGGTGCCAGGATCAGGTAACAACCATAAAAAAAAACATAGGGTTCGAATTGATAGCCTCCTACTTTTTTTGGAAGTCGGTTAAAAAGTGTATTTATACGGTGTATGTCAAATACATGATAGTGAGTGTAATGTTTTTATTGAAATATATATAATTTATAAAAATACATTCCTAGCAGCGCCCCGCGGTTTTTCCCGCGTTTTTACCGTTCCTGTTATTTTCCCGGGATACAATTTAGAATTTAGTTAAACTAATGTATTTTTGTATTTTTTTTAATAGACACAAAGTTTCCGCTTCACGTATCAATATACATAAAAATTAAGTAATAAATTAAATAAAAAACACGTTATGTATAAATTATACTGGACTATATTTAGACTGAGAATGAGACCAGAAAGAGACGATATTTTTTTAAACATGAAGATGTTTTATTTCTACCCAGCGCTTTTGTATTTTTTTATTCGTGCTAAAATCATCGTATCTTGGCCATTTGACTTTTCTAGTCACATTTTTTGTCTAAACCAAAGCCCAGCTATACTTTTGAATTGCTGCTCAACGGTGTAATATCATTAATAAATAAATGTTGCGCAGTTTTTACTAGAAATTTATCAAACAAGAAAACTTTTGTCATTGTTGGAATCACTTCCGAATTTATATTAGGTTTATGTTACAAATTTCAACTTTTTATCAAGTTGTATCACAGTTTATCAAGACAAACTTTGCACAAAGGATAAACTTATCTGCCTTCTATATTTACAGTAAAGATCTAAGTTTCAAGTTTCACCGATAAATTAAGTGATAAATAAGTATTAAGTTACAACTTAAGTTTCCCTGAGAAGAAAATTGAGGGATATTATGGAAGTAGAGAAGTAAAAGAGCATTTTGTAATTTAGAAGGTTTTCTTTAATCTGTAATATTCTATGTTTGTTTATAATTTCTGTACAGCATGTTGTTGATTAGTTGTTAACCGACTTCAAAGAAAGAGGAAATTTTACGTTTTTATGAGATTGGTTTTGGACGTACATTGGTTCTTCTCCAAATTAATCCAATTCTCTTTTGAAGAAACTAAGTTCCGTTAGTTATCCACCTGGAGATGTTCAGTGTTTAAAAATACTGTTTGAAGAAAATCAAAGCTTTACTTTTTTTCATGACTTTAGTCATGAGCCATGCGTGCCAAAAGTATGATTCGTAACGTAGTTGTATGAATATTTTTTTATGCTTTATTATACTAAGTTAGTAGCATTCCGCAGTTTTTTCGCGGGATACAACGTATTATTTTCGATTTTAATTTATTCCTATTTACTTATTTATTCTACCTTTTTACTATATTTTATCCGAATTCTTTAGGTAGTTTTTGCTTTAAAAAATAACAAACGTCTACCCATGCATATGCCTAGGACGCAGTATGTATTTACAATAATAGGCATAGTCACAAAAAATACTAATTAGTCCGCCAGTTAGACTATTACAAATATTGAACACGTATTTTGTCTTTTGTTTCAATACAAAAAAAAATTACGAAGATAAATTGCTTAGAAGTTCCGACTGACGTCGTGTCTAATTGTCTATATACGATTTTCGTGTAGACTTGACGTATCACTCCTGAAGTTTGATGGTATGCATCATTGTCATATTTTTACATAATCTATCTGACAGACTTATTAGAATGGTATATTTTGACCCAGTCATCCCCAGGCCTGACCCCTTCAGCTATCTGGCTCCCATAATACAAGCTTTTGTTTGAGATGAAATAGTGCTGTTAGGTTAAAAAAAGAACACCAGTAGGGAATAGCATCAACATCATGAAGTGGGATTAGTAGAGAAGTACGCTCACTTGTCATGAAAATGTTTGTTGCTCGTTGCGTAAGAGTCGAAGATATAGTTGAGCATGGGCGAGTCTGACTTCCCACGCGCGTGCGTCCGGCGAGGCTTGCCCGTGCCGCGCGGCCGGAACACGGTCGGCGGAGGAGACATGGTGGTGTACTGCGTCGCCTCACTGCTCGGAGATGCTATGGAACAAGATAAGAACACAAGTTATAACGATTTAGTTGGTAGGAAGTCTGCGTATGAAGCCGTGGGTTGTGGCTTCGATAAGATAAGATAAGAAAACACTTTATTAAAAGTCACAATATAAAACACAAAATAAACTTAAATTGTTATAAAAAAGAAGATGACATTTCAATTGGTGGCCTTATCGTTAAGAGCGATCTCTTCCAGGCAACCGTGCACGGATTGGAAACAACATTCCCATCCATTGCAAACATTTGTGTGGTGATTACTAATATTTGTTATTTGTCTAAGTGTTAATGTTGTATTTGTATAGGTGAGAAATGTTCGTCAATGTTCACCCATATGTTACCCACCAACGCACTACACCGCTGCGAAAGTGCGAACAAACGAGTGTCGGGCTACGTAAGTAAGTGCGTTATTTACGCTTCGGCTTATGAAATGTCGCATTACTTTAATTCATTTGAACCGAGCAATTGGTAAATTACGGTTGGTTAAGTCGGGAGAACGGCGCCTGCCGTTCCGGAGCCCCCGGGTTTCCTATTTCAAATCCCACCTTTGTCTTTTCGAAGTCATGTGCGTTATGCCGCTAACATAAAATGGGTGAAGGGAAATATCGTGAAGAAACCGACATGTACCTAGAATGTTTCGAGGTCATGTGTCATCCACCTACCCGCACTGAGCTAGCGGTGATGGATTATGGCCTTGACTCTCTCCTTGCGAGAGAAAGCTCCGAGTCACAGCAGTGGGAACATTTAGTGGGCTTGCTTAAGATCTTTGGAACGGAAATAAGCCACCCATAAAGCATCTTAGAATACTTGGATGTACATACGTGCTACGTCCGTGCCCTTAAAGCCAAGCGAAAAAAACTACAAAAGAAAGCTGAGAAAAAAAACCTCACAGGTTATGAAGGAGACAACGGCGAGTCTAGAATAGGGAGTCATTCAAATTAATTTGGTCTAGAGACGTAACATTTGAAGAGATACCGTTGTTGGGTAATCCTAAAGAAGCAGAAGAATTAACTCCAAACCAGAAAAGCTTTAGTTATAATTTTCCCACTCTGGCAAGTAATATTGAAGATAATGCCAGTAGAAGACAAATGAATATACCAGCATTAACTTTCGTCATCAGTTCCATTACCAGTTGATTTTGAAGCATGAAGTTGGAACCAGCTGTGGCTGAGGCCATGTATAGCTTCGAGGCGGAGATTATCCATCCTTTAATGTTGCTATTGGGTGGATACGGTCCAAGATGAGCAATCATGGTCTTTCTTGCTGAATCAGATGATAATGATCTGCTTATTGCTGCATCAACAAACTTCTCTGAAGCCTCCCTTATGTAGATTATCGGCTCGTTGACAACATTCTTCTTCATTTCATTTTCAAGGTGATACAAATACAAATGATGGTGATGGACTTCTCTATGTTGAAAAACTAGCAGAAATACTTTAGCTAAATGAGATCAGGGGGCAGTCACGAGGGATTGATGAAGGGGTCAACACATGAGCCAGTATTGCAGGAATTTGAATTTGTGAAAGAATTATGAACTCTGTCATCACATATTTTTAACCGCCCGATAAAATTCTATCGTTAAAACATATCCATGCAGTTGTTATAATATACAGCAAAAAACCTATTTAGGTGTATTATAACTTTAAAATTGAACAAACCACAACAACGACTTCAGAGTTTATTACTCTAAAGTAGTTCTTCGTGGTTTTATATGAGTATTATTCACAAAATGTTACATTTAAAATTAAATTTGAGCAGCATCGCAACTTACGAAATCAGTGCATTTAGATTTCATTTTAAACAAGGCACGTGCATTTGACGTAGATTGCAAGCAGTCGTTCAACTAAATTAGGTCGCCGAGATAGAGTTAAATAAATACAGAAAATATACAAAAAGAAAATGTGAACGTTTCATTTTATTGATTCACCTAATGTAGATATTCCTACTTGAGAATTCTGTACGCATATGAGGAAAATGACGACGCACATGAGATATATTCCGTCTTCCTAACTTAGTTTGAAGGTTGCTTTTCCTTTTTATTGGAATGTAAGTTAGTACGAGAGGTTTTTGGGCATGTACTGAATGTTGGATTATTAAACATAGCTAGGGCTATGCAGCCAGTATGTTTTTAACCGAATGGGCCATGCTATGCTTGCCACTGATAAGTACTTTTAAATTGAATATAACTACTCGCAAAGCATATGTGTCGATGTAGATTTTTAGACTATTTTGGAGTTGGTATCACAGTAATGGTTTTGGAGCTGTAGGAATCTTTGATGAATCTGCTTGAAGAACTATAACACTTATGCTATATTTTCTACCCCTAAGCTGTTCTGTGATATCAGTTTTTGATGGGCAAAGTTTTCAGAGATATTACTGGCCATAGAGATTAATCATAGTAGACTCTTCATGTTTCCCTAGCGTGCCTTTATGGGCAGGCGTGTTGCTTGTGTCTTGTCCTGCTATGCTTTGTTCCGCTTCCGATATTAATTGTCGATAAAGAAAAAAAACCATGTGTTTTTCTTTAACGTCAATCAAAATCATCATCACCACCTTTAGCATAACTTAACGAGATCATATTATTTTGATTCGTAATGTGTTTTGTAAAATTTTAGGCAGTTGATTTCAAATTTATGCTAATTCCTTACCTACCTAAAGTTGCATAACCGAATTTCTGTATCGTTCGACAATTATCAAATGTTCGTGCTCAGACAACTAAAAACTTGTAAAGATAGCAGCAACCCAACTATCGATAAAAATATCAGACATTCGATTGGTGTTACATTGTTTGGTATCTATTAGCGAGTTCACTTTGCATCAGGTTTTTTGTTTAGCAAATGGCGGTGCTGTGTGTCGCTTTCAACTCGTTTTATTCAAAATATTACGTGGCATGGTGTCTAGGTACTTACTATAACTTTCTTAAGCACACCTGAAAAACTACTGAAGTATAGATTTTTTTGAACTATTATAGGTTTGCACTTAACCACCATCTCGCCTGATGTTAAACGACGATGCGATCTACGATGGAGCGTGCGTACCTAGAAGAAACCAATTCACTTTCGATTTGAAGACACCAATATTGTAACTATTGGGGAAAAACCCACTCAGGCAACGCATTTCACAACCTAGACGTTCTTATCACAAACGTGGAGTCAAAGCTCTTCGTTTGATACAATACAAACAACATTTTAAACAGCCTCTGAATGTTACCTCTCTGTATAGGCCTTTTTTAGTCTAAAACCTTCCTTGGTGGTGTGGCAATTGAGTTTAGAGTTAAAACCGTGACTGTGAAGATACTATTTAGATACGAGGGTCAAACTGAAAGTTCTTAGAACTGGCCACTTATAAACAATATAATAAAAAAATTATTCTATAATTTGAAAATAGAACTCTTTGCCAATATTACTGAGTATGTACTTCATTCATTTGTCATTTGTTTTACGATTTGGCGGCAAATTGAAAATTGTCTGTGTCACGTCAACATGAATTTAACACGAGAAAATTTTCGTGCAATGATTTTTTTATGACTTTCGATGTCATTTAAGTCAACAAGAAAGTTATGATAGACTAAGATTGGCTTTTTCACGATTTTTTCCATCTCGTGCGACTGTTTACAACTGGTTTAATGAGTTTAAACGTGGTCGCACTAATCTCACTGATGATTTACGTGAGGGACGACCTTCTACGGCGACGACTGAAGATAACATCTGTGTTGTGCGGCGTATGATAGAGACTGACAAAAGAGTGACCTATCAGCAGATTTGGACAAGCTTAGGCAACGGTATGAGTCAAGTGCACAAAATCCTACACGAACATTTAGCGGTCAGGAAGCTTTGCGCCCGGTGGATACCTCATAATTTGACTGAGGCTCAAAAACTCCATCGTGTGGATTGGTGCCGTAAAATGATTGAAAGATTTAACGGAGGTGACTCAAATGCTGTGTTTGACATACTAACAGGTGACGAAAGCTGGATTTACTGTTATGATCCTGAAACCAAAAGACAATCTGCTCAGTGGGTGTTTCCTTTCGAGGAGTTGCCAACTAAAGTGAAGAGAGATCGAAGTGCGGGGAAAAAAATGGTGGCCTCGTTCTTTGGAAGGATAGGTCATTTCGCAACAATTGTGTTAGAGGATCAAAAACAGTTTCTGCAGAATGGTACACTACCAATTGTTTGCCACTTGTCTTGGAAAAAGTTCGAGAGAAACGACCTCGCAGTAGGATCCTCCTTCACCACGACAACGCCTCATCGCACACCGCCAAGCGAACGATCGACTATTTGGCGACATCAAACGTTGAATTACTGGGTCACCCGCCGTATAACCCCGACCTCGCGCCTTGTGATTTTATTTATTTTCAAAAATTAAAGAAAAACTTAAAGGAAAGCGGTTTATGAATGCTGAAGAAACGGTGGCTGCGTATCGCGATGCCATTGAAGAGACCCCTAAGGACGAGTGGGCAAAGTGCTTTTCCCAGTGGTTCCATCGCATGCAGCGGTGTATTGACATGAATGGACAATATTTTGAAAAGATATAATAAAACTAATAACTGGCTAATGTAATCAGTCTTTGATTTTCTAAGAACTTTCAGTTTGACCCTCGTAGTAGCTCTTTTTATCTATAAAACAATGCGGAAATATATTATTGTTATTTTATTTATTAACTAGTATAGGTTTACACTTGACCGCTATCAGATATTAAGCAACAATGTGGTCAACGATGGAGCGTGTTTACTTCGTTCTTGTCTTTGGAATATCAACCATGAAACGATATCGCTTTTTGGAACTACGAGAGCATTCCGATAGAAAAAAGGGTGTTAGATCATGCAGATCAGTTGCGTGCAACTCTCCAAAATGTATCCGATAAAAAACAGATAAGCTAGCAATTTTTCGGCAAAAATTTATTTATTACCTGTGAAGGTAGAGTGAGGCGCGATGGTCGGCGAGAGCACCGCCATGAGGAGCAATATGCGGTGCATGCCGCCGCATCCTACCCGCCTACCGCCAACTCTGGAACAAGAACAGCTATTAAATCTACAGCATTCATTATACTAGACCTCACAGATCCGCAGATAGTTGCTTCATCTGACTACAGTGGTAGGTGTACCACAAATTCCCCTTGGGGAAGTAGGTACCACACCTTATTGTTCTACCACCAAGTAGTAACGTGAAATCATCAATGTGTTCTGAATGTTTGAAGCTATGTTTCCTATGAAATTACATAGTACATCTGGGTGACAAACGCAATGCAGTGTTAGGTAATGATTTGGACTCTTCATATCCCAATAAGTGCGAGCCAGTGTGCTCTTATGGGCAGGCATGCTGCTTACCATAAGGCAAATGTCCTGCTCGTTTCACTCTAAACTGTTAAAAAACGAGCTTTCCCACAAATGTCACTACTTTGCAGGCGTTAAGTGTTGTAGCTTGATGTTAAAACTTCAAGACGAGTACCTTCTGCAGCGGAACTAATTCCGAGCGACAGATGGCAGAGCTGCAAAGTACGGAACTTCCTAATGATGCTCGCTGTCCCAAAGATAACTTAATTCTGTATCTGGTTATTCGAGGAAAGCTTCTAACTGTAGGACAAATATCGGATGATCGTACGTGTAAACCTTATTAGACAAATCAAGGTGTATAGTTTCCGAGCAATTTTTTTTGGTCTTCACGTGTCATCGTATTAGCAAAAACCTTTTGCCTACCTATATTACTTCTATTCTTATATCTTCAAAAGTGAATATAGTCGTCTTAATAAAGTATATTTGAAGATTTTTTAATACGAGGCATGCCTTTTAAATTCTGTCGTTTCCATATTTTCCGGCAATTTTGAATTTGAAACTGTTCTATATTGGAATGTGTTGAAAGTGTTTGGATTAATGCTATTGGTATGTCGATTGGAATCTGTCAGGTTACATACGAAAATGATTTTTTCTAAGGAAAATGTTCGTGCAATCATTTTCTATAACTTTAGAAGAGGCCTGACACGGCTTCAATGTTTTGAAGAGCTAACATCTGTGTTCAGAGATGAAGCCCCATGTCTGCGGTCTGTCGAACGCTGGTATTTAGAATTCCAGCGTGGACATACTAGTGTTAGTGACAAATCTCGCGAAGGACGCCCAAAATCCGCCATTACTGAATATCATTGTTATAATATCATTATATGAGACAACTAATTCTCGAAGATCGTCATGTGACGTATCGAGATATAGAGATTCTATGAGGTATCTCAGGGACTACCATTCAGAAGATCTTGCATGAAGCGCTTGGTGTGAGAAACCTAGTTTGCCGTTAGATACCACATCTGCTTTTCGACGATCACAAGGCGGCCCGTGTCAGATGGTGGAAGAAAACTCTGCAAAAGTTCAACCGAGGAAAGTTGAATAACGTCTACGACATCATCAGTGATGATCCTGATTCCAAACAACAATCTACAATCTGGGTCTTTTCAGACGAGCCAAAGCCGACTAAATTTGTTCGTTCTCGAAGCACTTTAAAGGAAGATGGTGACCACGCTCGTTGGAAAAACCGACCATGTGTTAATGCTAGTGATCTATTTGTTATGCAGAAAAAATGCATACGGATTCTGGCAAACAATAAACAACCAAACATTAACATAGCCCAGTTCCATAAAAAATATTTTGTCAAATTTAAAATCTCTCTAAAATCTAACCGTAGCCTCCATGTACATTTTGGAACTTTGTAAATTTGTGCGAAGAAATCCGCAATTCTTCACAAGACTGACTGACGGGCGAAATTACCCTACTAGATCCAACCACAAACTCAATCTGAATCTACCACATTCAAAATTAACATTGCATAGCTCGGGCCCAAATTCAATGTCAGTAAAATATACAACAAATTACCCTACAAACTAAAACAAATAAATTCTGACGAAAAGTTTGCCAAAACCTTAAAAAATATATTACTCGAGAAAGCTTACTATACAATAGACGAATATCTTGCCGACAAATTAATAATAAAATGAGTCGATCCGCTCCGCACGATACGAATTATATTGCCACACCCAATCAGGGTAATTATGGTAACTACATTTGACATGTACTTATTAATAAGACCAAGAAATGTACCATAATATTAGCAATAAATGATTGAGTATTGAGTATGTTGCAACTATTGCACTTGAAAATCGTAGAACGGTTAACGCAGAGTGGTATACCACAGTTTGTGTACCAGAAGTCATCCCCGTACTTCGAAAATCTAACTCGAAAGTGACGCATCATCCTGCACCACGACACCGCAAGCTCACACAGCGCTCGTCAAATGATTGAGTATTTGAAGCAGGAAAAAGTAGAAATTCTTGACCATCCTACATACAGTCCTGACCTAAGCCCTAACGATTTCTTTACATTTCCTAAAATTAAGAAGTCTTCGTGGTCAAAGGTCCAGTCCGGCGAAGAAGCAATCGACGCTTTCAAGTCATCCATTTTGAACACCCCTACTTTAGAGTGGAATAAATGATATAATAACTGGTTTGAGCGAATGGCAAAGTGTATTAAGCTACGTGGTGAATACTTTGAAAGACAGTAAAAAGTAATTAATATAAGGTTCTATTTGTCTTTTTTTATTCAAACGACAAAACTTAAAAGGCATGCCTCGTATACTTAATTCAAATAAATGGCGCATTCCTTTGTTTTTAATTTTATTTCTACGAAGAAATTTATCGGCATTGGTGGACAGTTCACACTCAACACCATCTGACCCCAAACTAAGCAAAGCTTGTACTATGGCGGCCAGATAGCTGATATAATACTCGTACTAATATAGTTGTAAATACATACCAACTTATTATACATAGAAACACCCAGACACAGCAAAATTGAATTCATCACACGTAGATTAACTTACACGTAGACGGCCTCCTCGTTGTCTCTGACGATGTTTTTCATTGTTTCCGAGCGTGTAGGTACTCAAATGTAGTTCGCAAACTAAATTTAGTTTTGAATATGCTATTAGTTTACATACGAATTAGACTACGATTACGATTAGTCTAATAAATAACACATTTATATTTAGTCAACTTGTTAGGAGTTTGTGATGTTATCCACCCCGCACGTGTCGACTGAGACGAGATCAAAAGCAAATTGATTGTCGTAATTGAAAAATACTCCGTCTCAATTTTTGGAACATACTCCATCCAATTGTTTTTCATCTCATCATAAGATGAAATCGAAAAATGATTGCGCAAGTTATCTTATTTAGCGTCTCTACGCAAAAATGTCGGCCGTAGTTTTTCGTAGCTGGCTTCAAATCTAAATACTTATTAGGTTCAGAGTAGGTGTCCGCATAATATAGTAGGCATTTCGTTGTAAAACTTTTGATATTCATAAATAATAGAATGGCGTTAGTCGCATCATCGTAGTATCCTGCTAATAGGTATTAAAAATGTGAATGTTTGAAAGTTTGTTGTTTACAGCTGAAGAGATCAAGTAAAATTTGAAACGCAGATATATTATTATAGTCTGGAATAGCACGTAAGCTACTTTATATTGCAAAAAAAAAAACAGGACAACGAAAACTACGCGGGTAAACCGCGATGCGCGAATTAGAGCAGCACGGTAAAATGACGGATCAAGTGTAAAAGTAAAACGTGTTGTGCTGACCCTACCTAGTATAAAAAATGTCATGTGGTACAAACGAAACGAAACGAATACACGAAATTACATAAATACATTTTGTTTTAAATCCTATTATGTATAGACTGCAGGCCCGTGAACAAATTTCATGGGTCATATGATACAGCAGGAGACCTATGTGGGATGATAGAAGGGTATAAAATAATAAGATTCAGTAAGTAATGACATGTGGAAGGACTTAATGTTTGTTTAGACCAGTGGATAGCCCTTTTGGTCGAGGGCTTATTAGTCGTCTGAAGGCATCCATTACGGCCAAGTAGTTATAGTTTTATTAACAAGCAACTCGGGCCTATGTAATAAAACATGTTGGTTATAATTTCTTTAGACCCACGACAGCACTCAGCAGAAAATGGTACGATGATTTATACTGTGTAATTGTTGGGAACGATTCAGAGACGGCAAAAAAAATTATACACGCTATGAACGGCTTTTTTAGTTGTTTTATTCTTTATATTCGTACTCTAACTTTATAGAAAAAACAAATAATCGAATACAACTGAATCAAACATGAAAAGGAATCTTCATATTGGATATTTCATAACCAACTACGCAGTCAAAAACAAATTGAATATTTTTTAATTGTATGTAATGGTGGTTTAGTGACTAGTCTAGTGTCATTCACAATGGCAAGGTGGTAGGTTCGAATCCCGCTAGGACCTTTTGTGTATTTTAGATGTGCAGATGAACGAGCTGGTCATCACCACTGCTATTAACGGTGAAGGAAAACATCGTGAGGAAATCGACATTGTCCCAGAATAAATAAATAAATATTGGTGGACAATTCACACACACAACACCATCTGACCCCAAACTAAGCAAAGCTTGTGTGATGGCAGCCAGATAGCTGATATAATACTTATATAGTTTTTAAATACATACTTATTATACATAGAAACACCCAGACACAGTGCAAACATTTGAATTCATGACACAAATATTTGCACTGGGTGGGGGATCGAACCCACGACCCTCGGCTTCGCAGGCAGAGCTACTACCAACTAAGCCACTAGGGCAATTAGGGCAAGAATGTTTCGAGGTAATAATTCATCTGCCAAGCCGCACTGGGCCATGTCTGGTAGAATATGAACATGACTCGCTTCTTGTGAGAGAAGCCCCGAGTCCCAGCAATGGGACCATTTAGTAGGTTTTTATGTTATAACCAACTGAAACCAAATACTATATGAACTATTTATACTAAGTATATATAGAAAAACATAGTCTTAGCTATGGAAAAATATTTTAAAATCAATTCCTTTCAGTATGAAAATATTATCCATCGAATAATGGATGAGAGTCGTATTCCCACCACGTCAGAAAGTTTCCGTAACAAAATACGGAAGTTGAATACTGCGTTTGTGACCTGAGGCGGCTCTCAGGAGCAAAGTTGACAGTTCGGAGCTGCATTTAAATGAACGAGCTAGTTTTGTGGAGGCGATAGGTAGACTTTTTGTATCCAAATTTCTAAAATGGTCTGGTGGACAGAATATTTTTCTCCACGAAAATGATTAGCTCTTAGAATTTTTTAAATAAAAGTGACGAGACGACCCCACACGTGCCTGATGGCAAGCAACATGTCTGCCACATAACAGCCCAGTGACACGCAGCTATTGGAACATGAAAAGTCCAAATCATTACCTAGCACTGCACTGCGCTCGTCACTTAGAGATCTAAGATATTATATATCTAAGCCCAGTAATTTCTCTGGAAACGTTGCTTTTCGAACCGGAACACAGTAATGTTTGCACGTAGAATAACTGGCAAAGTTGTGGTATTTCCCCAGGTGGATTCTGCAAAGAGTCCTCCCACTACAGTAATCACAGATTTATTATTACAGAAATATACGCAGATCCAGCTTTCTTAAAGGGAAGGCAACAAGATTTCACTTTCAGTAGTAAATAATATTAGTATTAGAACAGCAATGCAGTTTGAATGCTTAATAAATTGCAAAATAACAAAGCAACGTTAATAATAATGAAATAATAATTGTAAAATAAAACTAGAATTTTCAAATCCAAATTCTAAATACATTGCTACTCAAAGCCTCAGCAAAAACATAACTTATAAATATTAGTTCTATCAATTATTTATTACGAGCAGATCAGATTTTAAAATCGAAATAGATGTTTTGACATCGGTGACGTCAATTGGTCTAATTCCGTCCAATCTTGAAACGTTTTATGCCAAAAAGATTTTCTAAGGAATTGACAGACTAGCTGATGAACGGGAAAATAAAGATTTGAGCTACTATCAACAATTTAGGAAGATTTGTTATTTTATTCTTTTGTGTAAAGCCCATGATTTTCTTAATGAAATGTAGATAGATAGATAGATGATGTAAGATTAGGAGAAAAACCATAAAAATCAGAGCACATTAATTATCTTCCCAAATATTTTCCTATAATTTGCCTTTGAAAAAATATATACTATGTACATAGATATTCACACATATATATATCTAAAACATTTTCAGAGTCGTGTAATGATGTTGATAACATTTCGTAGCTTTAACTTTTTTATTACTCAAACCTGACATGGTAAGTTAGATTCGCAAGTTTTTGCGAGTGTCCGCAAAGTATCCCTCATCTCTAGTTTGTAACGATCCCCGCAACTTATTTGGCAAATAGACGAGGTCTCAGTCGACCTCAATTACCACAATCCCGTTTGGAGAGGGAATTGAATTGACCGGGCCCTGTACCGGACTGGAATGAACAAGCGGACAATCTATTTATTTTGTATATATATATTGTTGTATCAGACTTCTTTAAGCATGTGCTTACCATTTGGAAACAACGAGAAAGGAAGGAATAATGTCTTTTACAGTAGCTGGCTTCACAAACGTTTTTCTGCCATGTAAATTATCAACCGAAGGAAATGTCAAAACGATGTGATACTTTATGTGAATGACTGACTTTAAGTCATTTTTTAACTTGTTGGTCTTTAACCAACGGTTAAATTTAAAAAATGAAAACTGGAAACAGGAGGTTAAATATAACTAACTATACGACTTGAAGTACAAACAAAAAACTTACAGAATAAATGTACATGTACATTATTCATAATAATGTGAATTTTCCCAGTACATACTAGACATTTTCCAACCCACGATACCGATTTGTGATACAAAACAGAAAATGTGATTGGATTGATCTTTGCATATCTGTTTTATGACAAACCAAACTTGCTTAAAGTTTTGTGAAATCGGTCATGAGAGTGAACAACCACACCGCGCTGATATTTAGGCAAGTTGATGGCTAAAGGGGCGGACTTGGTATAGAAAAAAGTCAAACAGGCTTTCAAACTTCATCCGTGTAAAACGTAATAATATAATAAAGACACTTTAGTTTCGAAACACTGTTTACTGTTTGTGAAGGAAATGTAGCTTCAAAGATAATTAACATGTCAACTGTAGTTTTGTTATTGATAAGTCTAATTTTAGATATATGTTTGAATTCACTGTATATAATACATGAAATTAAAACTGTATATTTGGCTTTTGTGTTTCTTGTCATCTCAATTTTTTTTGATTGTGTAATGCTGTTAGTTTTCCATTTAGAATAAAATAAGTAATAAATAAAATACATTATCAGGGTTTTTGTAAGAGTTTTTTTGTTTTAAATCTATGTTTCATTATTTGATAAGGTGTTCAGAAAATTAAGATAAAGAACTAAAATCAAAATGTTTTTATTCATTCGCTATTTTTATGACTATATTTTTTTGTAACTTAGACAACCGGAGAGTTAGGTTCGCAGGATAACAGAAAATCCTTGTGTCTCTAAAACTGATTCTTGGCTTTTCTGTTTGAATTCGTATCCTATATTATACTGTATACTATTATTGTTACACATCATTGCTGATTTGTAAAATGTCGAAACTTGTTTGTAAGCAAGATAAGGATTCACAAAGCTTCGCCGCAAGCAAGCAACTATATCTACTAGATATCGGCGTTAAACTTTACTCAAACAATATTATTTTCCTTAGACAACAGTGTATAAAGTAAGACATCTACTAATCATAATCTATATATATAAAACTCAAAGGTGACTGACTGACTGACTGACTGACTGACTGACATAGTGATCTATCAACGCACAGCCTAAACCACTAGAGGGATCGGGCTGAAATTTGGCACACAAGTAGATTTTATGACGTAGGCATCCGCTAAGAAAGGATTTTGATAAACTCTACCCCCAAGGGGATGAAATAGGGGGATGAACGGTTGTATGAAACTTTTTATTTCTTGGGCATATTTGCGTGACATGTCATATAAATAGAGTTTGGCTAAAATCATGAGGTAAATATTAAAGCGTTTATCGAAATTCAACCCTCAAAGGAGTGAAATAAGGGATGAAAGTTTGTATAGAAACGTTTTATTCCTTGGGCATATTTGCATGAAATTTCATATAAATAGAGTTTGGCTAAAATTATGAGGTAAATATTAAAGCGTTTATCGAAATTCAACCCTCAAAGAGGTGAAATAAGGGATGAAAATTTAGTAGATAAACTTTTTATTCCTTGGACATATTTACACCAAATTTCGTAGGTATTTAGTGTGACCAAAATAATGAGTTATGGATCACATTTTTTTCAAAATTCATCCTCTAAAACGGGTTAAATAGGGATGAACGTTTTATAAATATCAGCGCACCGGACAAACCCTTTACTTTTACTTTACTTTTTATTCCCTGGACAGTTTTGTATAAAATTTCGTATTAATTGAGCTCGGCTAAAACTATGAGGTACGTATCGCAGCGTTTATCAAAATTCAAGCTTCAAAGGGGTGAAATTAGGGAGGAAAGTTTGTGTGAATATTCTTATTCCTTGGACTTATTTGAATAAAATTTCGTATAAATTGAGTACGGCTAATATGTATAATGAGTTATATGTTTCAGTGTTTTTTTTTTTTTTAATACAGCGTCTAATGGAGTCAACTAAGGGAAGAAAGTTTGCGTGAACAGTTTTATTTCTTGCGACATATTTGCTTTAAACTTTGTAGGATATGAGTACGGGGAAAATAATGAGCTACGTAACAATAATGAGCTACGTAACAATAATGAGCTACGTACGTACAGAGTTTTCCTAAATTTAATCCCGAAGAAAGTATAATAGGGGATGAAAATATTATATTAACGCACAGAAGGTACTTACATTTTTGCACATGTATTTATTTTATGAAGCAAGCAAGAAAGAAGGATATTTTTTCAAATTCATACTACGTAATAGTGGATACATTTTTGTACGAATTTTGTACCCTTGACACATGTTCTAAAGACTATAACGAAGAGCTTTGACGGACTACTTTTGTTATAACAACGTCTAGGCTGAGCAAGGCGTTCACAGACTAAGTGGAGAGATACTCTAAGGCGTTGCTTGAATGGATTTTTTATGATGATTACAACGCTGGTGTATATAAATTGAGACTGAATCGGTTTCTTCTAGGATATCAAGCTCTACCGTATACCGCATCATCACTTAACTTCAGGCGACATTGCGGTCAAAACATTTATTTGCATGAAAATTTAATTAAATAACTATGGCAAAAATAATGAGCTTATTAGTTTTCCAAAATTCCACCCCTGAGATGGTAAAATAGGGAATTAAAAATACATATTAACACAATTACATATTACGCACACGCTTAAGGGTAGGCCTATTATAGACGAGCATTATTTATGTCATTATTTGACGCTCACGCTATCCAAGTAGGAATCTAAAATAAAAAAAAACTTACTGAACGCGAGCGAAGCCGCGGGTTAATGCTAGTTCATAATAATTATATTTTAACCCTAATAGAACAATATTTGTTGTCGTAAACTATTACATTATACATTAGTGATTTATAATTACTAGATATTTATTTCATAAATACGTGATGTTCCAATTTCATAGGGCACTTAGGTAACAGATTACGTCATTGGTTAATACGTTAATTAGGTAGTAATAATGATGACGCACTTTGCCAGGCTATTCACTCAATAATACATTTTAATACATCTTAGTCCATTGCTGGACATAATTCTCGACTTGCCCTTCTCGACTTGCTTCTCTAGCGATTGTTGTCTGCTCAAAACATAAGAACACTAAAATATTGTGGCTAAGATAGACTATTTTAGATAGGCTTTTAGTTGCTTTTCAGGTAATTATTTCCCAGTTTGCAGTGTTTCGATATTGTTTACATCATATGACTAAACATTATTGTTTACAAGTACTTTCACTTCACGTACGCGTGGTACACAATTATTTGCGACATTACTCTTCTATTTATTGCTGCACAATTTTACTTCGATACTTGTTTTATTCTAAGCATATAGCAAAATACTATGAACAAAGGTACCTAGTTTAAAAGGAAATCAAATTGAAAGCAAGCTTAAATTAATTTTGTTGTGGTCATGTTACTATTTCTCAAATTACTTCGTTAAATTGGCAATAATACGTAGTAAAATTGCCGATACTGAAACGATTAAAAAAACAATAACAATCGGAATTATAGTAGGTATTCGTAATCTATAATTATAAATGTTGATATGTGCTAATACTCGTATCAGAGAAAGTTTCTCTAATATTAGGACAAAGTTAAATAAAAAACAAAGTTTTCTCTCACACCTCACGGTTTTGTGCTATTAAACTGTTAAAGCTAAACGCATTTGACGCTTAATTAATTATCGCCCATCAAAATGGTGTGATTTTCCCCCCGAAAAGTTTATTGTCTCGAGAAGTTTATTGAAAGAGTAGATGGCAAGGCGTGATCAGACTGTGTTCTCCTGGGATAATACCAGGAGTTTGTACGCCTCAGAGTGTTAATAACACGGAAACATGCTTCGTGTTCTTATTGATTATCGTACACTTTAGAAAGACGATACGAAAACGTTCCACACTGTAATTATGAGTATAATAACTTAAGTTTAGTATTTCGAACCAGACAATCAAACGATCATTATACAATTTTTAATATAATTTTGACTGTTTTTAATATAATTTTGACTGACCCCGTGGCTTTAGTGAGTAGTAACTCTGCCTGCGAAGCCGAGGGTCGTGGGTTCGATTCCCACCCTGTGCAAATATTTGTGTGATGAATTCAAATATTTGTACTGTGTCTCGGTGTTTCTATGTATAATAAGTATGTATTTAGAACTATATAAGTATAATATCAGCTATCTGACTGCCATCTTACAAGCTTTGCTTAGTTTGGGGTCAGATGGTGTTTGTGTGTGAATTGTCCACCAATATTTATTATTTATAATTTTTTAAATATTTATTTTACAGATGTCGGAAACAGACTAACATTCGTCACATACATGGGTATACGTGTCCAAGCCTATTTCAAATCCACAGAAAGCAAATTTGTAGTCGTTTATTACCGAGAGTTAGGAGTTACTGCGTCGAACTCAACTTCTAACTTCTCTTGTTCTTGTGGCCAAATGTAATGATTTATGAGAATTTAACAAAACGTGTGAAGGAGCTTAATGACTTTAGTATTTAGGAAGATCGCCTACGATGATTCTTTGGAGGTTTGCGGTACCGTTCTCTATGAACTTAAATAATAGATTGTCAGAGTTAGAGTTTTAATTTTCATATTATCTCAAAAAAGTTACACTTAAATAATATATATGCTTTTAGATGATTCTAATTCAATTATTACATAATCCATAAAAATCAGAAACATTACATTCCAAATGTTTTAATGTTACGCAAACTTCACGATGATTTCTTAACTATAAGAACGTTAATGTCATGCTTTCCTATCGTAATCATTATACACCTGTTAATTCTAGCTATAGTGCCACCAATATCTGTAGAACGGCAAAAAGCGAAACTAATGTTGCCCACAGAACATACATAGGCACATAAGATTTATCTACTTTTATAATAGGGTGTGTCACAATAGTGAACATAAAACTCCTAGAGGGAGAGGTATAGGATGAAATAAAAGGGGGTTCAGGATACAAGTATATTTAAAAAAAATGAAATTAGAAGGGATGGGATGTAAAAAAAATTAGAAAAGGACGTAACTTAGAAACACAAAAAATCAGAAACTGAGAGGGTTCAGTGGCTCGCAGCAGGGAATGGCTCGCGGGTTCAGCAGCCCGCAGCAGGTTCAGCAGCCCGCAGCAGGTTCAGCAGCCCGCAGCAGGTTCAGCAGCCCGCAGCAGCAACTGGGCTTCAGGGGTGAGCGGCACACAGAGAGGGCTTAGCAGCCCGCAGCAGTAACTGGGCTGCAGCAGCACATCAGCGGCATTTTTGTATCTTTCACTTTGCACCTTTCAGGGTATCTAGATTTTACTCTTTTGGAATCCAAATGTTTTTTCTCCATCTCAGTTCCTAGATTTTACATGAAAACTTTCAGTGATTGAAGTCTAGAATAAGAGAACTTCATTTTATAATTAGCGGTCAGAGAGAATTAAACCTAAAAACTATACAACCTTATGAAAATGGTAGAGGTTGCTTATCGATGATTGACGTTTGAAGTATAATGACATAAAGTAAATAAATAAAATTTTAGAAAAACTCAGTTTTTACAGGTTTACAGAGAAATAAACACATGAAGAATAGTAATATGATAACAAGAAAAATATGCTTTATCGTGAGGACACAATTGAAAAGATATTAGTTGTATTAAAATTCAGTATGTATGTACCTAGGTATCCACATAGTCTCCTATGAATAAGTGGTGATTTTGGGATGAATAGGGAGAAAATGTACGCTTACATATTGTTTAAAGCCAATATTTAACGTTACAGGTGGCAACACTTTTCGACCGTGGCGCCACATTCTACAGATATGTTAGTCGTACTGTATTTCACAGCAATAATTATGTTTGAATTTTGCAAACTGTCCAACTCTGTATAATTCTAAGCTCATCATAATAATAAAAAATCTATTGCTAGTTTGTAATTTTCGTTTCTAGAATATATATAATTATTAACAACGAGTAAAGGAGATTTCAGTTGAATAAAGCTACACCTGAATCTAAATATCTCATCAAAGTAGTGGAACTAGTCAAAATTTTAATTAAAATATACGTTTACATTAGAACACGGCTTGCAATAACGTATGCGGGGTGTAAGAGTAGTTTTAGAGCGAGTCTGACTACTCATTCGGGATTCATCTGAAGTTAAGTAAGTGCTTTGCTTTATTAAAGTCTGATTTTATGCGGGGAAAAGTCTACTTGTTATTTTTATTTTTAGTGGTAATAATGTTAGTTATCCATTACAATGACTTCAGAGAATCGTAGTTGGAAAATCACTGACGATTTTATTTGTCTATCGAGATTACAATAAATTCAAAATATTTACATAGATTTTCGTTAGCGACCTTAATAATAAATAATATTACCGCCATGTGGGATGTCGATTCCACGATCATAGTCCCGATAGTCGTGTCGGCAAACGGCTTTATAGCGAAAAGTCTCAACCAACATCTTAAGAGACTTTTGCTTGAAGGTTGGCTCAAGGGTCAGATGCGGAAGGCGGCCATCCTCGACGCAGCGCGCATCGTCAGGACATTCATTACTTTTTTGCTGTTTTAAAATAATGTAGTAATTATTACAGTAAATTAAATGTTTTTAATTTTTACAAATATGTATTTGACGTTTACGACTAATATATAAATATAAAGTATTAATAATTATAAATTGATACTAAGTTATGTGCAATAAATATAGGTACACGAACCAAATTATACAAACATGGTCGTTGTAACACGACAGAAGTGATTTAGTTCGATTGAAAAAAAAATAATTGCATTGTTAATTTTACCTTTAACCTTTGGAAGATATTGGTTTAAGAAAATTTGTTTGACAATATATTTTCAGATATCGAAATTTGTGAGTCCAGTGTTTGTAAAGGTGTAATTTTAGAAACAAAGTTATAACATACACAGGCACGTATTCTGAGAATTGTAATTTTTCCCAACCATCGATTCCAGATCATTTTAGCAAATAAATGATTTTCGTGTCTCACGAATATTGTTTAAAAACTTAGCTTAGTGAAAAACAATTACTTAAATTGAAATTTTCGAGACTTCCCTTCATGAAAATCGAATAGCCACAATTAACGAGGACGTAAACGACCAGAGAACGGTCGTTAGCTCCACTAAACGAATACCCTGATACGTCGCCGGTCGAAAAACGCAATTTTCTGCCTTTTAAATGGTAAATTGGATCATTCATTTACATTTACACTTGGAATACGATTGGAGTCCGGCCATTTTTTGTGTTTCGGCATTTGAAAATGTTCCTCCATTCGGAATGAGGGCTTAAACTTTATAGATGAACTAATCTCCATTGGCAAGTAATTATGGTTACTTAGATTAGATTTCGTACTAATGAATATAATATCCGGATGACTACTCAAGGTAATAAAATGTATCCAAATAGGTATAGTTAATAGTAGTTTTTATCGTGCTCAATAAAGGTGAATTTGCATGATGGTAAGCGATGGTGGTCAAAATCACGTAGTTTTCACGATTCGAGGCCATCTACGAAACCATTTTCTTATCCGTCGTGTTCGACCTGTCGCTATCCTTACGGCAAATAGCCAATACAATACAAAAACTCTTTATAACACCACAAAACAATACAAAAAAACAGTGATTAAACTTAAAATTAAAACAGTTTGGGCACAAAAGGCGATCTTATCGCTAATATAGAAAATAACTTGTTCAATATTCTTAGAAAATATGATTTTCGGTCTGTGGTTATAGTTGCACAATAGATTGTTCACAGACAGCAATATCATATTAATCGTAGGCTTTATTGATGTCTCATGATTAAAGTTGGATTACGATTAAAATAATTGCAAATTATGTTTATTCAATGTCAACCTTAGATAAAATCTTTCTGATTAAACAAGTTTGGATGTGTCTGCAACTGATCGTCGACTTGATAAAGATTTAACTCTTTGGTCGAGGTTTAGTGTTATAAAATTTGGTAGCAGTACTCCGCGGTTTTAACGGCGTAGTTTTCGTTATTTTTCTGGAAAAAAGTAGTCTATGTGCTGTCTGTTTGTATTCTAAATTTTAATCCGATTCGATTAGTCGTTCCTGTTTGTTTAACCAACAGTCAAACAAACTTTAGAATTTCTTAAACCGTAAGAAGTATTTGGATTACGAAGGCTTTATTTTTTGATCCCTAATCTAATATATCAAATATACATAACAACTTGCCAAAGACATTGTAAGTTTGAAGGAATCCATAGTGTTTGTTAACTGTTTATTATTAGTCGAGAGTTTTGGTTGTGTGTTACTTATTGCTTAAAAAATAAAATAAGTGACTGATTGAAGGCATGTTGTTTTCAGATACATCTCTTTTTGAATAATTTCATTACAGACTATCACAATTGCGTCTCAGTTATTTTTAAAAGTGAACCCATGCCTATGAATGATGCCTAACATAAATAAATATCTACATACTAAAAATCTCATCTAAACCAGTTTAGTTTTAGCGTAAATGGTGTAAATGGGTTACATTATTTAAATACATCGTTGTTTGAATGATTTTATCCTAATTGATACAATCTTATTGTATTCAAATCGAGATATAACCAGTTTTTTCTAGATAATCGAGCTACATCGTAGACAGCTTCATCAGGTAAGACCACAGTCAAAATATGACGAAAACAAGAAAAAACATCAGCCAATGGGAGGTAGGGCAAACGTCAACGTATAATCTACAACCACCGCGAGACTGACTACCTTACACACAAATTTCTTATTAATTAGAAATTTGAATTAAAAAAGAATAGAAATCTTGATAAAATTTTAATTCCAAATTGTGTGATCAATTTTATATGACTGGATTAAATTTTTTTATCGATATCTCATGACTCATCAATAATCCGGCCAAATTCCAACTCTACTCGGTACGTCTGTCCGTACATTCACATAATTGAAGGTTTTTATTACCAACGTTTTGTTGTCACGTAACGTAGGTGCGGCAATCCCGGGGGTTATTAGAATAATGTGTTTTCTGTGACGGCCCAAAAAGGTTTCGCTCGTATGCGCTGAGAATACACATTTCGGAATAAAAGTTTTAGTCTAAATTGTAAGAAGATGACAACGCACAAATGTACTAGTTCTTGTTTTGTTTTGCTGGTAAGCTGGTATTCCATGTCTGGATTTATTAAGGAAGAGCTTTAAGTAAAGATAATGACTAACCATTCTGTATTACCCGAGATTTCATCAAGTAAAAATATTAGTACACAACTAGGTATAATTAATTACAGGATATTTACTGTAGTTATAGGCTCATAAGGAACTTCTTCGAAAAATACTTCAAAAACTAGAGCATCGCCACAAAGTTGCTGGATTATCGGTTTATTAACAGATATATTTCTGAGAGTGTGCAGCTGGACTGCGTTATGTACGTTCTCGCCCTTTCTATGTAAGACTCGTAGCTCCAGTAAGAACTAAGAAGTTTTACTCTACTTTCGTAATGAGAAGAGTTAAACTTTGGAATGCATTGCTGTATCTGTAAGTGGGTTTTTCCCGATGGTTGCAATCTTGGTGTTTTCCAGTCAAGACGCTCCCACTTCTACAGCGTATAAACTAACTACATAGCCGTTTTTTGTTAATTCGTTTAGGAGGTCGTAATACTTATTTTGTTTCATCGCGTGGTCTTTAGGTATATTAGTTTCCCACGGTACGGTAAGTTCTACAAGGACTATGCGTTTCGTAGCTCTAGAAAAAAGGAAAATGTCCGGTCTGGATGACGAAACACCCACATCCTCTGGGATTTTGTAGTGCTTTTCATACGTGTCCATTAAAATAGTCCAATCAGGTGCTGTACCCAGGATTGAGTAAGGCTTGTTCCTGGAGTTTGAAGTTGAGCCTTCTTTTACAAAGTTAATTTGTATTTTGTTTGTCGTCAATCCCTTTTGGGCTCTAGCTACTGAAAGGCTCATGGCTTCACGTATGATTTCAAGTACTCTGTCATGGCGCCGTGTGTAATGACCCCCATTAAGGAGTACCTTGCATTCCACCAATATTGCAACAAGATATACGTAATCTACATAATTATCTAACTCTAAAACACTATATAGGTAATAGTCGGATTCTTTCTGCTGTGCGCCTGGGGTGATCTGACAAACCCACACCTTTGCCAGTTATTCTACCGTAAACAGTTTTGTGAAATTATTACTGAGTTCCGGTTTAAATGCGATGCGATAAAAAGTGATGTGGGCAGATAAATTCTTAGACAAAGAAATGAATCTTTACATATCTCGGGATGACGATGATAGTACAGTGCAGTTGCACCAAGCAATGATAAAAACTCATAGTTGCGCGGCATTGGATTTTTGTGGGCAGGCATGTCGATTGCCATCTGGTGCACCTTATGCTCGTTTCTTCATTCAACCTTACAAATATTATTAAACATTGTGTAGATACATCGATTGACTCATAAATAACGAATTCAAAGTTTAAAACAAATAAAAAAATGGAGGAGACTTTGGTACATTTAAAATCGTGTCACATAGTTCTGAATAATTATATACATTTTTCGTACTTGATACCGAATCAAGTCCGCCTAAGGCTTCGTTTAAGGCGATAAAAATATCGTAATATCTTTGAAAACTCACTTTATTTTTTATGATATATTACGGTTAAGATAATGCCTTTTTTGATCCCGGCCAAAAATTGTCAGAAAATTATAAATTGATGTTTGAATCTGGCGATCATAAGGTCTCAAGGGACTTTAAGGTCTCTCTATGGACTGGATCAATATTGATAACTACTTTTTTATAGTGCAAAGCTTTTAGAAACAAATGTTAATTACAATGAGAGAAAAAATGTAGACTTTACTACCATAGTCTACTGTCATATTTTATACTTTGGTACTACATACCTACCTACTTACGCTAGAAATATCTGAATTATCCATAGACCAATGAAGGTCTAAAATAATCCATGCTTAACCGTGGACTTTCGTGGACTTTTTGATGGAAGACGCAGTGGCCTGTTCTTTGTAGCCGGATGGAGATTGGCGACGATATCGCGACATCGGAAAAAGTAGATCTCCGTGATAGTTTTAGTCCTTAAGCGCACTTCTCTTGGTGTTGAGTTCGGCATAATCTGTCCCGCCTCTCAGATAAGCGGGTATGTCGCTATATAGAGTTTTTCCAGGTAAAAAGAAAAGAAAAATACAACACCTGTTAATTCTTACCAAGTTACAAAAAGTATTATTCAGAAAAAATAATATCAAAAAAGAAAGTTTATGAAAAAGGTTTCCAGTTTATCATTATAAGTTTGTTTGTAACACATACTTGTATGGGATGTTTCATGTCAACAACGAGAACTTTAACAATACACCTACCTCGTTTTCGTTTCGCTGAAAAAGAAACATAATTTTCTTTGCAGAGAACTACAACGATTTTCGAATTAAACTTGAAGTAATTTAGTATATACCTTTTTATAAATAGATAGATTATTTTTTGCACTTAAATAGTACAAACAAAATAAAGACATTTTGGATAAAATTAGCATTTGATAGATAGATAGATAGATACTCTTTATTGTACACACCAAAACCAAAAAACACTTATACAGGAGAGAAGAACAATAAATACTAGTGTTACAATACAACGTTACATTTGGTGACCTAATTGTAGAGGAGACGTCAGAGATCGACTGTCTGATAACCTTAAAAGTTTTTTTTTTATAAAATATTAGTGATTAACAAACAAGCCTATAATTACTTGACTGCGAAAACGTCATTGAAAACTTTAAAGCAATGTGATAATATTTTATGGACAGAGTTTTTCAAGGCAAGCCTACGTGATTGGTTTTGTAATTAAATTATCTTTCTTGCAATAGGTACCAATTGTTAGATTGATTGTCAGATCGGTGTAACTTCCTATTTTGATTTACCTGTTTACATCTGCTTTCCAGAAATAGGAAAAAGTAGGCAAGGCCTCCTTAGGCATATTTTCTTTGTTGAAGGCTATTAGTTGACAACAAATTAATTGGATTTTGTTAACCAAATAACGTAAGACGTGCTCTAGATTGGACACCGTAAATCGACAAACGTAGAATAGAATGCCTTGAAACTCAATAGTTCGACAGCTCACAAAATGCTCCCACTGTTGGGACTCCAGGCCTTCTCTTGCATGGAGAGAGAAGCCCATAGTCCACCATACTCGTACTGGCCCAAAGCGGTTCGGTGGATGACAGAACCACGTCCTCGGAAGATTCTACGAACAACGAACATGTCGGTTTCCTCACGATGTTTACCATCACCGTTTTTAATTTATACACATGACTTCGAGAAGATTGACGTGTGTAGGGTTCAAACTAAGGGCTATGTACTGTATCGGCAGTTGGCGTTCTCCGCAATATTATAACAGAAAAAAGTGCTATTATCAAAATGTATTATCTGCCTCAGTGTAGTAACGAACCGATAAGTAATAAAGCAGCAGGCAGTGGCTTAAGATAAAGCTGAGGAAAAGGGCCATAAGAGAAGGCGAATCCCAACACAGAACAGGCTGAACATGATGATGGCGATAATCAAACCTAATCATATTTATTTATTTACACACAAATATTTGCCTTATTTTCATAAATTTCAACAATATAATTGAATTTAATGTAAACATGGCCGGCGAAAACACGATTTAATTTGATAATGATCATATTAAAGGAAATTTATTAATGCTTCCGCAAACTTATTTCAGCAATAATAATAGACATAAATTATGTTCTTAATCTCTGCGAGGCCTTAGTTAAACATAATTTAGATATTAAGATTCTTTGAACTGTTTGTGATAAATAATTTTATTTGTTTACACAAAATGCGCTTCAAATTAAATTTTTGGAAAGTTTGTACGCGAGATATTGCATGTTACGGGTAAATGGATACCGATGACGACGGGGTCACAACTGTAGCGGATAAAATAATACCTACTGGTCGATAGTTGTTTCTGTTTGCCTCGATATAAAATTTCAAAATTTCAGATAAGGTTTAGCTATGAGATACATTTTATTTCATGGATTATGAATTTATTAATGATTTTTGATTATTGCGTTTAGGCCCAATTGTATGTATGCTTCAGTGCTACCGTGAAATGATTGTAGGACATATTTAACACAAAATGATTAACAATAGCTCACATTAAGTACATCTATACTAATATTATAAAGCTGAAGAGTTTGTTTGAACGCTAGGATCTCGGGAAGTACTGATCCGAATTGAAAGATTATTTTACTATTGGATAGTCCATTTATCGAGCAAGGCTATAGGCTATAGAACATAACGCTACTATTAACAGAAACGGAGCATGAATCAAGGATGTAACAAAATCGGGGAAAAATATTCCTTTTTGAGAGTTTTCGTAGCGTGTTTTGACATGACAGCATGTGTCTAAGATTGCGTATAGCCTTCCTTGATAAATGGACTATCCAATAGAAAAATAATCTTTCCATTCGGACCAGTACTTCCCGAGATCCTAGCGTTCAAATAAACAAACTAACATACTATTCAGCTTTATAATATTAGTATAGATAAACCTTTTCTAATCAAATTTCTTTCTAAATCTGAGATGGTACGACCAATTTTCGACAGGTGGCGTAGCAGGTAGCTGAAAAGGTTTTTTGTTTGAAAGCGATATTCTCGGACTGAACCGATGTCAGTCATTCTTTCACCGTTGGATATGTACGGGATCCCGATGAGTGCTATATATGTACCACGGGCGAAGCCGGGGCGGACATCTAGATCATTAATATATAGGTAACTGTGTATTTCGAAAAATTGAATTTGCAGAGACGACAATGTTCTTTGTTGTGTGTTTTGAACCTGAGAGTATTTGGCATAGATGGAATAATAAAGTTTTAGAGATATTTCAACTCATTTTGTTGGTTGTCTTATCGCATAGATCGATCTATTCCAAGAAGCTGTGTACTAGTATAATAAGATGTAAATTGATTCTGCTCTTAAATCTACCTAACCTCAAGCCAATTGATCCTATTCTGTATTCTGTAAAAAAACATAAGTTATTGTTTTGTGTAAGCCTTGATGTTTGAAATTAACAGTAATTAAATGTTTAGAGCGGGGTGTACTGTGTATGTACTGAATTGGATAAGCTTCAGATTATGGTCGATAGATTGCAGCTTAAGATAACCGCACATAATATATCTCGTACATGCCTACTAAATCAATATACGATATGTAGTCTGTTACTATATTTGCTACTTGAACACGGTTGATCTTCCTGATGTACCAGAGTAAGGCTGACGAGTAATTTCGCAGAGTGGCTAAAACGGTCCCAATATGTTATTCTTGGAAGTGGAAGCGGTTACATATTTAAACCGTTTTTGGAAAATGAGGACCTGAGAGCTGCAGATTATCTAATTTCAAATAATCTTTCTGACAGTTTAGTTATTCTCAAGTTAATAACCAAGATGCTTGTATATTTAAGTTGTATATGCACTGTCCTGAATTAGTTGTGCTTGGGTACCTACAGGAGAGCTATTTCTATCCTTAGACTTTCACTGATATGAGTACTTCTATTCTCTACAGTAATTAGTTGAAAATGAAAAAAATGTACTTGTCGCGAATAACTAGCATAAGGAAATAAGCTTTATTTTATGGATAAAGTAAGAGAATGACTAGACTAGACCAATCATTCTATGCCGCTGAATGAAATTTTATGTTCAATGTTTTCATCCCTAGTTGACATATCAACGGAGAATAATAAAAAAAAACAGTCGTCGTGTAAAACCGGAATATTACTTTTTGTACGTTGTCACCACACGTAAATAAACGGGATTGAAACGAGTGAAATCGCTAATGGCTTTAGTGTCAGGTGTGAAACAGGGCGTCATTTATGGATAATGCTACATACAGTTTGACTGGCCTCGTGGCTTAGTGAGAAGTAACTAACTCTGCCTGCGAAGCCGAGGGTCGTGGGTTCAATTCCCACCCAGTCCAAATATTTGTGTGATGAATTCAAATATTTGTACTGTGTCTGGGTATTTTTATGTATAGTAAGTATGTATTTAGAACTATATAGGTTTTATATCAGCTATCTGGCTGCCATCTTGCAAGCTTTGCTTAGTTGTCAGATGGTGTTGTGTGTGAATTGTCCACCACCAATATTTAAAATATTGGTGTTTTAGTAGTAGTAGTGCTCTTTGCAGAGACCGCCTGGGTAAATATCACAGCTTTGCCAGTTATTTTCCCGCCAAGCAGTACTGTGCAAACATTTCTGTGTTCCTGTTTGAAGGGCAATATTTCCAGTGAAATTACTGGGCCAAGAGATAAAACACTTTATATCTCCGGGTGACGAGCGCAGTGCAGTACTAGGTAATGATTTGGGCTCTTCCATGTTTCAATAGCTGCTTATTACAGTGCTGTTATGTACAGGCATGTTGCTTGCCATCAGGCACATGTCCTGCTCGTCTTGCCACTCTATACTATACAAAAATAAAACAATACGCTGGGCACACACTCGAATGAGTTATACGTTTATCCTTATCTAAGGGTAAGGCGTGTATCTTTTTTTATCACTATTAAATAAAAGTATTTCAGGTAATTATGGTTCTTTAAATCTTTTAACTAAACACCTTTTTAATAGACTTTAAAGGAGAACGTTCTCAATTCCGTTGCATGTTTTTATTGTATGTATGTCTCGCGATAGCGTCGCCAAAATTGGTTTTTGAAATGTAAACAAAAAATTAAATTTGCCCTTGTATTTAGATGAATGTAGAATGTATTTAGATGACGTAGTTATAGCTTCTTATGAAATTTGACCGAGTGTCTGAATTGAAATATTTGAATTTTTGAATTTGAATCTTAAATTGAAGTCGGTTTTTGACTTTTCGGAGAAAATAAATTAACATTAAATACGAGTATTAATTAATTGTATCATCTTTTACTAATTAAAATGTTAACCCTACTAAAGTCATGTGAAAGTTTGGATATTTGTTTGCACCATTACGTTAGAATGTCCGATGTCATATTTTAATTTCGATGAGTTATCTAAATAAATAAAATGTTAGTTTTTGTTCATCTTTCAAAAATCACCGCACCGATTTTATAATATTTATAAAATGGAACTACCTATGATCTACCAAACAAAAAAATAACCATATAAAATGTTTACAATTGGCGGAGCTATCACGTAATATGTACATAATATATGCAAAAAAAACACACACAACCGAATTAAAAACCTCTTTTTTTTTTAAAGTTATCAACTATTAGCAAACATACTAAAAAAATTGGTTCTGTATTCAAAAAACGGTCTTGAAATGTATAAATGTATAAGCGCCTTTTGTCATGTTTATTGACATGAAAAATATAGATTCATGTTACAACGATACACTAAAGAGGTAACGAAACCAAATATTTGCGTTCTTATTCAGTTTAAAAAGTTGTAACAATGTAGTTTTGTAAAAGTTATTACATACATTTTTTTGTATTTTATTTAATACTAGTGGTTGTCAAGTGGTCGAGTATCGGTCACAAATCAATTTTAATCTATTCTCAATTTGACCACAGACTCTACCAATAAATAAAATAATATTTAAACGTGTGATAAATACATGATAGTGTGTGTATTTTTTTAAAGATTTAATGTTTTTAAGCTTTCGCGATTTGAACACATAATGCCGTCTTATTCCAAAACGCGGACTAATTATAGTTCTGGGATTAAGCCAGGTTTAAACCAAGTCTAAGTCTAAACGTTATTACAAAACGAAGTTTTACTCTAAACCACGGACTATCTATGGTACTAAAGATAAACCATATAATGTTTATAATGTACAGGACTTAATCACGAATTAATTCATTGTTTAAATACCTCGACGTTTCGGCAGCGTTACAACCGTTAAACAATGAATTAAATCGTGATTAAGTCCTGTACATTATAAACATTATGATTTAATGTTTTTTAAGTATATATAAAAAATACATTTTTCACTCCTGTGTTTAGTCTATAAGTGTACAAGCTTTCATACTCTTCTATATTCAAAATTTTTCGTAAAAATGGGTACAAATGTTTGGTCCACGTATAAAAAACATAAACTGTCAACTTTACATCATACATCTAATTTTACTATAAATAAAACATTTTAAACAATGCGAACGAAATGGCGAGTTAAAGTTATTACATAAGTCTAAACAAACATTTACCTTTCAACAAGCCTTCCGCACCTGCCGCCTACGCACGAAAGGTTAATAGAAAATTTACAGTGACGAAGGTAGTACACCGATAACAAAGTATTCAACTTCCTATTCCGGGCTGGAGTTTTTGACTATTATAGCATCTACCTGCGACGAGTATGCTTTAAATTTAGATTCAGATAGTAAGTATTCAGCTGAAAAAACGACGTTATTTTGGTTTTGGGAAAATATTGCTATAATATTTATTTAAATATTTGGGAAAATGTGATTGATAAACCAGGTGAAATAATATTTATGTGGGACTTTCCGTGGTTATGTTGGGACTCTTCGTCACCAAAATGGAGGCACACCCACTAAAAACTCTGGGTGTTCCCCCAACGCACTGTGTTAGTTGGGACTATGTGCACGAGTCCGGACCCAAACGTTAATTAATTACACTGACATTCTTGATTAGGTTTGGTTATGGTTTGTCATATTCAGATATTTGATGATCTCGTAGAATAACAAAATTGAAAACAATTGTGATGAGCTCAATAAGTGTTTATTTTTAATGTTATTTGTCTGTTAACATTATTTTGATGTTAAATAGGAGTTCACATGAGATACAGATGTATTTAAGCCGATATATTGGTTTTACTCATCTATTTTTGGTAGGTTCCATTACATAAATTGTTTTTAAATTGAGCTGATACCGATATCAGAGCGTAGAACCCTCTATCCCAAAGGAAACTCAACCCTTTTAACTTTATTTATCAGAAACGGAACGCAGCGGTCCCAAGAGCATGCTCCGTTTTACATGACACTCAGTTTTTCCAAGGTTTGTGCTAGATAAATATACATTTTTTATCGACTATAACAACGGAAACGTATTTTGCGGCAAGCCTCTCGGTTTCCTTAGTTTTGTGAAAGGTTTTATTAAATGTGGATACAAATTATAGGATACAAATTATAAATCTAAAGTGGTCGCTGAAAATGTTTTGTGTCGATATTATTGAATCTTTTTTCTTTATTGTATGTTTGTCAAACTAACATTATCATTAGCATTGCTTGTCTAAAGTCAAAGATCACTTTTTTGAGACGGACCTTGTAGCTAAATTAAACTTAATTAAACTAAATTAAAACTCATAAATTCAGAAATAAATAAATAGAAAAGCTTTCATGTTTATCACTAGATAACAGTAATAGTTCTGATGGTGTAAAAGCTAATTAAATAAGGGAAAACCACGCCTATTCTAAAATAACACCATGAAATGTTACTGTTGGAAAGCAATTATATTTTGTTCTTGACGTGAAAATTCCCCGTGGAATTTGACTAACAGACTAATGGTGGAAGTAATAATTTACTTTCATTATGTTATTATGCTTTGTTTTTCTATAAACTCGTTATTTTTGAAATTAAGGTTTATTATGTCTTATTCTCTATAAGACTGTGAATTCAGTGCATAATATGTTATAATTATTGAATATATATTTCTATAGTAAAGTACTGTTGACTTACTTAATTTCTTAGTAATTTAGAAGATTAGTAAAAATTCGTACCAGGTACTTCTCTATCGATAGGTAGATGTAAAACGAATCTCGAAATAGATACGAAGTTGTGGGCGATGATCTGATAATCTGTCAGTGCAATCTTACACTTGACTGATGAAACATATAACTGAACTGGTCTCGGACCTCTCCTTAATTGGAAAATGAGGCCACTATTATCCACCAGATATTACCAGCTTTTCTCGCCTTTTAAAATTTTAACTCTTCTTTTGTTAACTGATACAAATTATACTTTGTTAACTGAGCGTTGTCATAATCACTGAATTTAACAGTAACGAAAAAAGAAATAACGACAACTAGTGTGATAGTTACTTGATTATATAATTATACTCGTATAACCTAATATTACCAGTATTATAATAAGAAAACACAAGTTTTGGAGAGTCACAAAACAATATCATAATTCCTCACATACTTTCTCGAAGATTTTTATGAACAATGTTTGTTAAGGAGTATAAGTACTTCAACCGTATTAATACAAAACAAATAAAATGTAATAATTCTGGCTTTGCGTGTTCGTGTTCGTTATTAAATATTTATTTATTAACATGCACTCCTGAGTCCCTTGGCATCCCCGACAGATTTTACTACTAATAGGTATGATGCATTTTTTATCTCATTTTTTTCATAAGGTTTAATAATACGATGAATAGTTTAGCTTTTTTGTGGCGAAGACGCGATGATATATCTCACTTTCGAGGGAGTAATTCAATTACACAGTAGGAAAATTACACAGCGCAAAACGGCGATGTTAAATTTACCTTGATTAAACATAAAGTTTTCCAAGCACATGTACGTAACCAGTAAGGATAATATTTATGTGTCTACAATATTCATACTTATGTACAGTCTTTATGAAAAATAAGATATAGAAATTAAATTTAAACAAAACTCAAAAAGTGGCTCCAATTAAGAACTCTTCTGCGAGGGTCTAAAAGATGAGGGTTTTCATAGGATATTAAACTGTTTTTTTATCATAAAAAATCTCTACTCAGACAAAATTTCTGTGACTGCATCTGTGCTTGAAAGAATTGACTTATGCCTAAAAGAAAGCACTAATTTGTATTTGAGTATCGTTATAATGGTGCTCATTTTCAGAGCCACCCATACTGTTTATTTAAAACTCGTTGCTGGTTGCTTACGCGGCTTAATCTACTAACTTAATAATATCAGGATGGGGAAAGTAAGTGTAGAGATTTCTGTGCCATAACTTGGCTGTTTAAAGGCGGGACTGCGAGTGGGTAGCTCTAATGAGATTATTAACTCTTACCTTATTTGTGTACTTCACAAACGGTGGCTCAAATGTATGAATATAACGTGGGCTCTGATATGGGTAATAATTTTATTATCCTCAATATAGTCCAACCGCCGCAGCAAATAAAGTAAGTTTGTAAAGCAACATACGGGACTGGTTTTTTTTTTGGAACATGTTCAAGAGTGTTTCCTGAATGTAAATCCAACTTGGCGCGACGGGATCAAATGGTAAATGAATTGTAGAAGCATGTATGTAAATGAGATTATAATGCTGTATATTCAATTATGCGCCTATAAGTTGTAAATTTATAGATAATTTCAGGCTTTACAATTCAGTTACCATTATTTTTAATTTATAAAGTAAACATTTAGTAAAAACAATATTGTGTAAAGTTTGGAGCGCTATAATTAAAAACCTATGCGTTATACAATAAAAGTTTCAAATAAAACAGGTGACAAATATTATTATCTACAGAATTGATTTCAACAATTTTTATCGTACGATGCGCGGTTCGCGAGATATTCAATAAAAAGTGTTTCCCAAGATGGCGGCTGAAGCGAACCCCCTCCCGCCGTAAATCCAACTTGGATTTACATTCAGGGGACACCCTTGAACAATTTCCAAAAAAAAATACCAGGTCCCGTACGTTGCAAAAAAACCCGGTGCTTGGCCTAATAGCTTTACGGTTTCTCCCCACATATGTATGTGCATGTGCAAGTCAACTGATAACCCTCTAGGAAGACATAGTTTTGTCACGTGGAACATTTTTATTAATGATATCAATGTGAAAGTGTGAAAGTTTGTACGTTCAGATGTTTTTCGCTCAATGATGTCTCAAAAAACTGTAGAGCTTAAGTTGATATTTTGGGTAGGTAGTATGAAATAAGACATAGGTTACTTTTTATCCCATAAATGCACAATACATATGCATTCCTTTGCTAAATATTCCTCATGGGAAACACTATTTGCTAAAGTCTAAGCAAACAAAGTCATGAGCAGTAAGTAATAATAATTTTAGCAAATTATATAATTGTATTATAAAATTTATAATATTTATAATATATATAATTGTATTATATAATTTGTAGAAGTCAGCGTGGTAATGCCGCCAGCATGCTAGGTACGCTTCCGATTGGTAGTGGGCTTGAACATCTTGATTATCTATAGACCTACAATGGTCTATGGATAATTCAGGTGTACTTAGTGTAAGTAGTTAGGTAGGTTTGTAGTGTAGTTCTCATTGTATTTTAGTTTTGTTAATAAAGGCTCTGCCCAGAAAAAAAATTGTATTATCGAACATAAATTAGAAATTTGAAAAAAAATATAGAAATACATAAAAGTATTAAACCAACATTTATTACTTCATTATTAATTAAGTTGAAATCAAAATAAAAAATATCACATAGAATGCTGTACATGTACCTACGTGAAAACCACCTTAACTCCTCGAAAGTCAATCTTTGATCAGATAAAATAAAACACAGACTTTTTTCTTTGTTTTGATCAGTGAAAGCAGTCGAAGGCCGGCCATTACGGGGATCATCTTGAATGGTCTCACAACCACGTTTAAAGTCTGCCACCCAGTTTTTAACAGTCACATACGAAGGAGCTGACTAACCCAAAATACCAGACATGTCTTCATGTATAGCTTTTGGAGTTAAACCTTTCAAATTAGCTCTGACTTGACTTGCGGTATCACGTGTAAACGAACAATGAGTTACTGTGAATAAACTAAACTGTGCATACTTGTCGCTAAATGATGTGACTACACAATGAGGATAGTTATAAAAAAAACAATGACTTTAACCATGTTAGGCTAAGAACTTTTCAAATGACCCTCGTATATGAATTTACGAGTGCCCACCCTTGTTTGATTTTCCAGACCCTAGCTTAATAGGTACCTACATATAATATTATGTAGGTATATGACGCAACCTGTAAAATTATGTTAAATAAAATAAAATTAATATTCACTGATAAAAATTCCAATGGTTGATAAAAATCTTAATATCACAATTCAAACCCACTATCAGTTCGGGGTATACCCAATACGTTAGCATGACTATGCTGATTGTTACAATTACGTTGTGCCCGATAATCGCTATCATTTTAGCTGTTCCATGTAATTTTTGTAGTGAGAGGACTCTTGGCAGAGTCCGCCTGGGGAAGTACCAAAGCTTTGCCAGTTATTCTACCTCCAATCAATAATGTGCAAACATTACTGTGTTCTGGTTTGAAGGGCAATGTTTCTTGAGAAATTTCAAGTTTTAGAGACATAACATCTTAGATATATGGGTGACGAGCGCAGTGCAGCGCTAGGTAATGATTTGGACTCTTCATGTTCGAATAGCTGCGTGTCACTGTGGTGTTATGTGGCAGACATGTTGCTTGCCATCAGGCAGTGGCGTAGCGTGGGGGGGGCAGGGGGCCCATGGCCCCGGGCGGCACACGAAAGGGGGCGGCAGAAAAGGAGCATAACGAAAATAATACGTTGCATGATTGAAAAAAAAACTTAGATATAACATTTCTTTTCGAACAGATAAATAATTAAAAAGTGAGGTTAAGTAGGTAGAGAGTTTCTCGGATTTCATTACTTATTTTTCTTAGGTACTAGTCTCTCTCGTTGTGTATTTTATAAGCATTTATTTAACTTGCCTTGTTAGGAAGTCAGTATCAGACAAATCTTGCAGAGTTAAATTAGAACCACTTCCGTCGTTAGATTAGGTTGAAATTTGGTTTACTTACGTAACTTCGGTAATAATGGAATAATATGGTACTATGACGCTGATTCCAAGATGAAGTCAGGAGGTGGTTATAGGAACTCCTAAACTAAACAAGATAAATCCACCAAATTTAGACTCGTTTGAATAGCCTAGGTATATAGGTATACGAACTATTTTGAGGTACTTTTGTCCTCCTCATGATGCAAAAACTATTTCACATTAAAAATAGTCCATTTATTGAGACTTACGGGATACCAATACGTGTTCCAAATTTCATAACATACTTAAAGCTGTTACTTAGATATTAAAGTCCTAAAATCGTCATTATTAACATTGGACTGAAGTATAGACCAAAAAGATTTCACTCAGTTCCAGACGACCTAAAAGTTCAAGTTTGGCATCCAGATAGGATCAAATACAGAGGAATAAATCAGAAACTAATCGTTTTAACTGACTTCAAAAAGAAGGTTTCTCAATTCGATCGTATATTTTTTTTTTATGTGTGTTAGTTTATAAACAAGAAGGTGAAGAATATATTTTTTTTAAAATTACGCGGGTCGGAAAAAGCTTTTGACTTGCAAATTTTTTTGTACTTGCTATTTATTTATTTTATAAGTATTACCTACGCTAAAAATGCATAAAAATGTTGTGTTATGGTGTAAGTGGAAGTGATGTGATGAAAATAGATATGATTTTGTGTGTTTGCGTAGTGTAATTGCTGTGATAAAACAGTGATACGAGTATATTACAACAAAAACTTTTTTGCAATGGATGTGAATGGCAAATTTATTATTTCGTGACAAGTTCAATTAATGTGGTAAGAAATTAATGTCGTGAAAAAGAGACACAAATATAATAAACATAGGGACTATATTATCTTTCTCGTTTTGGTGAACTTGTGCACTGTATTTTGTTTCTCGCTCTAGCATCCCGAGATTACCCGAAAATCTCTTATCATACCCGAGCGTGACGCTAAAATTCAATTCACAGACCACGAAAAATCTGTGTAGGCGTGCCAAAAGCAGTTTTCACTTCAATAACTTTTTAGTTTCAGTTCTAAGTATGAGGTATCCCCAAAAGTAATTGTTTTTTTTTTTATAAAATCTTAATGGGGTTTATAGAATACATCTACTTACCAAGTTTCAACAGTGTAGTTATCATAGTTTCGGCAAAAAGTGGTTGTGACATGTGGACGGACGGAGAGACAGACAGACAGACTTGAAAAATCTATAAGGGTTCCGTTTTTACGTTTTACGGAACCCTAAAAAGTATAACACATTTTTAAACCAAATTGTAAAAAATGTAACCATATTTTTATCTTGAGTTGCAATAAGATGGACGATATAGCTATATTAGTTAGGTATTAAATATAATACTTGAACTTTAAATTATTCATAATTAAAGTAGGGGGCGGCAAATTTTCGGTCGGCCCCGGGCGGCGAAAACCCACGCTACGCCACTGCCATCAGGCACATGTCCTGTTCGTCTTTATTTAAAAAAAAGCTTTATGATTGTATACCAAATGTTTCAATTAGTGTTTAGGACTAGTCTTATATAATTCATGGATTTGCTTAAGCTGAAAATGTTTGCACCCTTGTTATTGGCGACCTTGGTACTTGAGATAGAGAGTGCTTGATCCCAGCTTAGGCCAGTATTATTCCCAAAATGTATTTATAGCAACACAATATGGAAATAAGAGAACTGGCGGGAAATTCCTGTTACGATAGGCCTAATATTTGTTAATATGAGTACGCTTTATAACTTAAGCGCACCAAAATTTGCCGGAAAAAATCAAGTTTGGTTATGGTAATGATACACTGGTACAACGGGATGTTTACCTTAATCAAATAGTCGAGCGAGTCCCCGAAATTGAGCTTCTAAATAACGATGGTAACCCAGCACTCTGATACTCGTAGCTTAAAACAAAGACTGGTAAAAATCATATTTTAAGGTACGAGTTAATACTCGTTAATATGAATGATGAATGATAGTTGGTTTTGACGATCACCCGCCATAGTGCCAGCATACTCATATATTGACGATTTGAGGTTATTAATTTTCAAAATAAGCACCATGACCATTTCATAGACCCTGTGTTATTTATCCAATGCTTAGTTTTTAATCAGTTTAAATAATAGCTAGAATGAAAGCAGGTTTGAAGACAAAGCCGCCGCGCGCCGCCTGACGTGCGTTCCCATATGGAATGACATTTCCGTCCGATCTGTCTAAAGTCATTCGTTTCTGAAAAGTCCATGTAGGGTTGTCACGTGCAACGCTATTAATGAAAAAGTATTTTTAAACCAAAATTTAGGGGTGATGCGTTACCATTATAAATTAAAATTAACTACTCGTCTCGCCCCGTTACGCATTTTTCAATTTTTCAATATTTCCAAATAAACTGATAAATATTACTTTCAGATATTTTGCTTGCTTCAGGCAATGGACCCTGTACTAAGTCTATATTTTCAGAGTCCAGTCTGCTGTTTACAACACAAACTGTGCTCCGCTTCATGTAAAACTTGAACTACGAAATTAAAATTTGAAAGTTATTTTGATTAAAAATAACAGATATTGCAATTACAATAACAGTAATACCAAATTATTACGAGCAGATTATAAGTAGAAAAAAACAGTGTTTCAAAAAACGAAACCCTTACAAAAGTGTCCTTCTCACCAAGTAGATTCAATTTTATTTTAAGTTCTTTGTATAAGCCATACAAAATACCTTACTTATGGTATGTTGCGTGTTGAAACACACCTTTCATTTCACCGCTCCCCGGTTAGCGTTTGTACCGTTTTCGCAGAAATAATGCTTACACAAGACTTAATAAAAGATCGACATTGTAACTTCATCACTTTACGTGCCAATTTTCTTAATTGATGAATAAACTAAGTGAATAGATTATTGTCTTGCCTATACTACAAACGTTTTGATCATCTTAGAAGTAGGTAGGTACTTCCACCATGGAATGTATAATATAACTACGAGTAGAGATACAGTATAAAGATGAATAAAATTAGTGTTAGATTAAATACTAGAAATGAGCACAATCATTTTGTTCAAGTCAAATGTCAGTCAGGTAGGCGCCATCTGTTATAATATTTTTGAATTAATAGTTTATCTTGTTTTTGGCTCTTTGTATGTAATTGATTATAAACATAACTTGAAATAACATAAGACATCGATTAAGTTTCATCTATTGGGTTAGGAAAAAAGTATTTTCCATAATAGTATGTATTATTATGATCAATAAAATCTTTTAGGCTATATATACTATTTGTATCTGGCTTGTTTTGATATCATTAAAAGTTTAAATTTTAAAGAACATAATTCCAAATTCAAAATAGGAGAATGTGTTTTTTATTTGTTTTTCGTACTGTCAAGATGAAATTGAAATGAAATTATTTAAAATATAATTAATAATAAATATAATAAAATAAAATTATTAGATAAGTGAATCTAATGAAGAAATTCGATACATTTTCAAATTTTACTACAAAAAAGGTAAGTAACGCATACCGCGAAAAAAATTTGCGATGTTTACGGACCTATTGCAGTGTCTGTTAGCGTAGCACAAATTTGGTTTGCGTTTTCAATCCGGAAATTTTTAAGTCAAGGATGCACGTCGCTCTGGTTGCCCTAAATCAAATCAAATCAAATCAAATCAAATTATTTATTTGTCAGAACATGGTTGTGTAATCACATACATTAACAGCAGTGTACAGATGTCATTCAAATATAGTGCCTCATGTTCTTGCCTGTTTCGGCGTACAAATTTTATTACAGGAACTAATAATACTTAATCATGCTTATAAATAAAAAAATAAAAGTAACAATGATCATTTAAAATCTACTCCTAACAAATTACATTTTATGTCATATTATGTCACCATTGTGATAACACATAATTTAAATTAAATAATGGATAGCAACAATGTCAAATTATAATATAGAATGTCAATAGGAATGAACAAATCTTGGTAATTATATATTGTTAAATGTCATGAATTATACAAGGTCAATATTGTAACTACATAGTCATTAATGTGCTTTTGTTTAATCATTGTGAGCTATAAGTTGAATTTTTAGTAATATTATGGATTTTATCGCTAAGAAAATCAGTTATCTCATAATAACATCTTTTCTTTAACATTTTTTTGAGCTTACATTTAAATAGATCAACATTTAAGTCTCTGACATTCCTGGGTATTTTGCTGAATATGATGGGAGCCATACAAAATATACTCTTACGCATCAATGCTGATTTTGATTTTGGTAAGCGAAGTCGTATTTCTTCCTGTCTCCGAGTTCTAACACCGTCACTAGTCCAGTCACAAAAGAGTTGTGGGTTAGTCTTAACAAACATTGCTACTTCGAAAATATAGAGAGATGGTAAAGTTAGAATGCCCTTATCCAAGAAATAAGGTTTGCAGCTATCAGTTTTATGTAGATGGAACATTGCTCTGATGCAGCGCCCTATTACGGATACAATCGATGCCATTTTTGAAAAAGTGGAGCTAGATCGGCATATCAGTAGTTACAACGTAGCTGAGGAACTGATACCTCCAAGATGGCAAAAAGCTTTAGTTGAATGTAAATAAAATATATTAAGTTGTTTTAAATTTTCTTGAAAAATGCGAAGGCACTTTTCCCCCAAATTATTATTTGTTTACAGATAACAAAGAGATGTGCGAGATAAACATGTTAAAACACAAAAATATTTCAATTGTCTTATCTCAACGAGGTTTACTAATACCTAAAAGGTCATGAAAGACTTCTGAAATAATGAATATGCATTATTACATCGATATAAACCACATTGACTTATATCACTGCATTATCATTCTTTTTTGGGCTAGCTCTTGTTTGATTGTAGACAGAAATAAAGTATTTTATGAGTCAAAGCGTTTGCGATATCTATAGAGGTCTATGTTTATTTACAAATTCAAAACTTAACCATGATATCATTCTCATGTTTTTGCGTGGGCTGCGATTTTAATTAGAGCGTTTGATTTATAAAATATATATGTATAGTCGTTGGTTTATTACTGTATTTTAATTTCTAAGTATAAATATAATCTAAAGCCGATATAAAGCAGAATAGCACACAATAAGTTATTTCGACAGAAACTGGACTGTCATGTATCTTAAAATAAAATGTAACATTTGCGAGTGTCTGAAACGGTTTTTCATGGCATAAATTATTATAGTATATTATATTATAGTATTTAAAGTAAAACGAAACGTATTAGACTCTAATAGGGGTGTTTTTGATCACTTAAATGTAAGGAACTAGATCATATTTAAAAAAATGATTAACCCCCCGAATACCTCAAATTTGTAATAATTATGTACAACATTCTGCTAATCAAGCCCCTTTCATTCGATACCCAAATTGAGGTAGGTTGTGAAGAAATATTTTGTCCGCATCGAAATCGGTCCATCCATTTGAGCTCTACGGTGCCACAAACAGAACACACACACACACACAGCCAGAAAGACACACAGACAGACATCGATGTCAAACTTATAACACCCTTTTTTCTGGTCGGGAGGTAAAAAATGTTTGTAACATTTTCTCATGGCATAAGGCCGGCTCCACACGTTGGTCCCAACGCTCGTACCAACGTTGGACTGCAAATTCGCTGAGGCGTACACACGTTGGCTAATAAACTAGTTGTGTCCCGTCAGGGCCAAAGTGAAGATGTCCGATACAGAAATCGAAACTGCTCTTAGCGCGGTTATAGTATTTATATTTGTTACTGCGAAAAAGGAAAAACCTCGTCAAAGAAGATGGTGGATGACGACACATCATAAAACACGGAATCAGGGAGTAAAGATCTAGTTATACACTCTATTTTAAATATTCTAATAACAACAGAACTGAACAAAGCGCCAACGTGTGGACAGATCGCGAGCGTTGGCGCAGATTCCTTTGATGAAACCGACACGAGCCGGCCAACTACCAACGCTCGCCCCAACGTTGGGACCAATGCCATTTTCTAGATCCACACGTTGGACGAGTAGCGTTGGGGCCTATATTGGGGCCAACGTGTGGAGCCGGCGTAAAAGTAACAAAAATCGATACTGTAACGGTTTTACATGGCACGAGTATGAGGGACTTCCCAAATAGCAAGAACGATTTGCCATGGCATAAATAGAGATATAATATATTGTTATAAGTAAAATATAAATACCTGGAACGATTTTTCACGCCCAATTGTTACAAACCATAAAAACTACAGACATTCTTTGCAAGGCCAAAACAATCTTTACGCGTATATAGTGTATCTGTTTGACTGTGGTAATCGAATTAATTACATTTAATAGTTATTGATGTCGAAACTACTTTAACTATTTAATTATTATTCTAGATGCAGATTGACAAGTTTTGTTATCACCACTGGCTGTGAAGAAAAATATTGTTGGAAAATCGGCATATTTTAAGAAAGTTATTTTTTTTTACTTTTCTGGGTTTACACTTGACCGCCATCTTGCTTGATGTTAAGCAACAGTTCGATCTACGATGGAACGTTTTTACCTAGATGAAACCGATTCACTCTCAATTTGAAGACACCATAGAGAAACCCCCCAGTCAGGTGACGCATTCCACAACGTTTTTATTACAAAAGTAGAGTCAACCGTTCGAGTATTTAAAGCATCAACTATGAAGCGATGCCACTTTTTGGATCTACGAACAGTTCGATAGAAAAAGTCATCTGTCGAGAACATGTTTCATCTACCGATTTGCACTTGACCAGTGCGATAGATTTCACTTTGAATTACTGTGTGAGAGATCTTGAGTACTTAAACTTATAACGTAGCTTTTTAGTAAATTTACCTATTCTGTATGAGAACTGACAACAACCTCCACCATGATGTAATAACTTTCATGTTATATCATCCTGAGCCCGGTTAGAAAATAAAATAACAAAAATATGAAATACACTCCCTCTATTGCAACAATTCCCCAACATAATGTCTGCCTACATCTCAAATCATTTGCTCGGGCAAGAAAGACACCACTTTGAGTCCTTCCCTCAGTTGTACGCATTAAATTGAAAGCGTACTTATCTTTAGTACGAGCGTGAAGACAGAGCCATATTTTTTTAACGTATAGGGTGTAAATACACTGAGATATGGCGACAAAATATTTTATATAGCCCACCCAACAAATCTGCACAGAATTGACACTGCACTTTAGATATCAACAAAATTTACCCGTTATGCATCAGAGAAAATATCTATTGGGTAAAACGTAGCCTGATATCATAATGATCATCTTTCTCAACCCTGTATCTCTGCTACTGAGTATAGATAGGACTCTTTTTGTATACACCAGGCCCGAAACTGAGCTAATCTAATCTAGATGTGTGGCTTGCGATCTTCCCAATATTGTCGACTTTTTTTTCCTAACGGACGACATAATTTTTTTCTGTTGCGGGTTGTGGGTCATCAGTCCGTCAACGGTTTGATCTACCTGCCATCACTCTGCCCAGTAAGTCCGATCTGTCGCTACTGTTGAGCGACGTCTCAATTTGGAACTTTGGTTGGAAAAATATTTTTTGATATCAAGGATGTCCGCATTGTAAGGCTAAGGAGTCATAGAACGATTTTTAACTGGTTCCATAACCGCGGCGGGCGCGGGTTTTATTTCAAAGCTCATGAAACCGCTGATTTTTGCAGTTTCGTAGCTGCTGAGGGTGGGATTATCGTCCGCCAACGGGGCGGGAGACAGGCTGGCGACGACCTCACGGCAGCCGGGTGACAACGCGCGCCCTGAGCGTTAAACACGTCGTTAGTTGTGCTTTAAATTTTTACACATACATATTATCTGCATTCTTACAGTACAGAATAGTACAGAAGCTGCGGGCCCGCAACCGCGGCGGGCGCAGCTAAAATCGCCCCATGAGTTCAAAGGCCAAAAGTTTATCAATGAGTATTATTACCAAATACATCTGGCGTTTATTTGGCCCAACGCATAAGCATTGCCACTCAGCGTGGTAATGCCGCCAGCATGCTGGGTACGCTTCCAATTGGTAGTGGGCTTAAATATCTTGATCATCTGTAGACCTACAGTGGTCTATGGATAATTCAGGAGTGCTTAGTGTAAGTAGTTAGGTAGGTTTGTAGGTGTGTAGTGTAGTTCTCATTGTATTTTAGTTTTGTTAGTAAAAGCTCTGCCCACTAAAAAAGTATTTAAAAACATCTCTATTTGGTTAGGATTATCAAATGCAAAATATTTGTTAAAACCAACTGGCAATTTCTGAAATTAGGGTACTCAAACAAAACTAACTTGTACTTTTAACTAAATGTACTTCTCAGCTTTTTAGACATTTACTGTTTTATTACAGAAGTACATTATGACAACTTTTCCACGGGTGCTGAATAACTAGTTGAACTGACTAAAGCATTAAGTATTGTTACAGTGTGTCGCGTTATTTCTCACATAGAGCGGATGCTGTAAGAAATAATTCGATGTATTGCGGATCTACGTTGTGTGGATATAACTTTTACAAACAACACCGGTAATCGCAAAACTGTACTTTATTTCGTTATCGTGAAATCTAAACTCGAATAACACGCTACCATGTATAGGTTCTCGTACAGTCATCCCTAGTGGGTTTCCACTTTCCTTTTTATTATTTCTTGTTATTCTTTATACGAATGAAAGATATAAAGTTCGTGACGGCCAAGCAATAAGATTGTTATGGCGCGAAATAAAATAGTAAACGTTTGTACTAAAGTACTTAATAATAATCGCTGTCAAAGGACGAATGAGTCATGAAAATTCTTAAATGGGACACATAAATTGGAGCTACATCACAGAAGTATCTATAAATTTACAACGTTTCGTTTAAATTGTTCTTGTTCAAAATTCTAGGTGGAGTTGTCATGTTACGAGTTCCAACTTAACTTTACCTTATATCACCTGGCAATGTGCGATCATATAGATAAACCTATCAACAAATAAGGCAATATTCATTTTTACTATTTCTTTTTCAGCTACTACTGCTATTTCTGAATAAAGATACTAGCCAACCTAAATTTAATAGCTCAACCCTCAAAAATAGACGCGGCGTCTGTCGTCCACCAAGCAGAATAAGTTGTACGATTTTCAGTATTATTATTGCTAGTCGAAAATTGATTATTTTGCACGGGACCGACGTAAATGGTGAGGTTAGAACTTGTTGTATTCATTGATGGTATCAGAATGATATCAGAGAGCATTGTAAAATTACAACAATGTTGTTAAAGATAGGTCCGTGTTTTTTGTGGCACAAATATTTTGACAATAATAATGAAGGCTAAAATATTGAAGAAAACCCTTAGAATTAAGTCTTACTTTATCATGGTCAAGACATTGAGTCTTAGAAAAGAAATGTAAAACAAAATATCTTCCTTATCAACACAGAATGAATCATAAATTAAAGAGGATGCTGCAAAAGCTAAGTAGTAAGCTTTCGTAAAATGAGCTTCAAAGCAATTAATTTCAGCTTAGTACAGATACTCAGTAAATGATAAAATATGGAGGAATCGAAGGAAATGAATGAAATTCATAAAACGTAATTCACCTTATAAATCATTCTGTTACAAAGTCCGTTTCGACAAAATTGGGCTTATTCCGAGAACTAACATAATGATTCAATACCATTCATTGAAACGAGAGCCTGCTATTTAATTTAATTTCAGCTGGGACTTATTCAAGGGACTGTTAACTTAATAGATTAGTTAAATGCGTGGGCATTCCATCATAGCTTTAAATTGATTACCGACGTTTTCTGTGTTTTGCTAACATTGAGTTTTGGTATTCATTATTAATTGTTTGGTTTCTATATCTACGATAACAACATTGTTGTTTTTAGTTGTTTTTCAAACAATTAGCATCCAATGACGTTGAATTAACGTATGGCTTTAGTTATTCATTTTTACTTGTTATTTTATGTTGTACCGAAAATAATTTAATATACTAGGAATAGATTTTAGTTAACTATAATAATTGTTCTGAGCTGGCCGGCGCCGGCACATATACCCCCCCACGCATACATAGGAAGATGATATCTGTCCATAGCAAGATGAACAGCTAGCAGCGGTCTTCGACAAAAAAGCATAGTTTATTACAGTTTTAAATATTGATAACGTTTTTCATCTATTCAACAATGTTGACTCACTGGGACTAATTGAAAATTAATTCATAAATCTGATACATCTGTAATACTTTCAGTCAAATTTTAAGTGCCGCAAGATAAGCATTTACAATATGAGGTTATTATAAACATTTCACGATTTAAGATATGACAAATTATATTAATATATTACATTATTATAAAAATTGGCTCAACGCACAAACATTGCCGTTCAGCGCGGTATTTCCGCCAGCATACTGGGCACGCTTCCGACTGGTAGTGGATCTTGATTTTCTGTAGACCCTTCATTGGCCTGTGGATGATACATGTGCTTAGTGTAAGTGGTTAGGTAGGTATGTAGCGTAGACTATTTCTCATTGTATTTTAGTTATAAATATATATTATAATATATAAATAAATATATAATAAAGGCTCTGCCCACAATAAAAAAACACTATATTTAAAAAATATATGAATTCTAAATCAGACATTAATTATTTGATCTCATTGACAAAATTACGAACTTATTACTTATGTCACGAACTTTTGCTGCCCAAGACTGCCTGCTCCTAGTTAAATTAGCTCTAGATCATGGATCTTTTTCTGAAAAGAAGTTGGAACTTGTAAACGCTTAAGAATCAAGATTGAGAGGTTTTTGAAACATTTATTTTTCAAACATTCATTTATTTTTCGATTTACTTTCTAAAAGGCTTTAATCGAACAAGATTACTTGGCAGAGAACATTTTTAGAAACCCATTAACAGTTTTCGTAGACCAGATGATATCTCTAACGGTCGTTAGCGGTTCGAACCTAACCTCGAGGGATCTCGATCATTTGTAAATAGCTCTTTTACCTCCCTCCAATGGTATATATTTATTGCCTGGATTGGATTCAAAGTCTCAATGTACGAAATAGCTCTTACATAATTTTACTTTAGGAAACGTACCAAATAAATAGTAACAAGGGCAGATTTGATGTAAAGAGTGTCCACCAATACTTAAAAAAAAAATCTGAGCTTAGAAAATCACAAACAAAGTTTACCAACTAAAAATCCCCTGATTTAGCTATCTAAAGTTTTAGTTTGGTATCGAGGGCTTTGTATAAGATTTAGCTATTAATCCAGAATTTACAGAACTTAACAAACCCTGTCAGGGCAACGAAGCTTGAACAAAACCTTTATTATAATCAAAGCCGAATCTTGTTTAACATTCAGTCGAGTTCTCATCGGGATCGACTTAGTCAAATACAATTTCTGTAAGACGCATTCACTTTTCAGAAATTGCGGGAGTACGTGATCTGAAATTACTAGGCTTATGGAGTAGTTCGTAAGTAACAATAGGTATAGAGGGATTTGTATCTTCGTTTTCAGATATGAACTACCCGTAAGTACCTAAGTTCTTTGGACATATAAGTGTTTTAAATTACACGTTAATCTAATGTTGTTGTAACTGCTATTCTGTTGTCTACAGATAGGGTAAGAAAAATACAAATAAAGTATGAGTAAAATATAGAAGATTCTCTACTTTTACTATGTATGTATACTACCTAATAATATTTTTATAATCAAAGTATGCATGTCAAATGTCCATAGAAAAAATAATAATAAGTACAAATCACATTAATAGCCAGGTATACTTCACAGTAAGTCAAAAAGACCATCGCGCATTGACCCCTGCCCGAACGTACCCAAAACCATCGATATCAACCAATGGGTCTTCCCTGAGTCTTGAAATTACTAATAAGCTGTGTCTCTATGGGTGTCGTAAGTAGTTTACACATAACCAATCTACTTGACCCCTAAAATCGCTAGCGGCGCAATATGCTGTGGTACTACTTATTTTGATTGTTGACAACGAATAGTGATAAGTAAAAACGTCCGGCGTTCACCGCTTCCTGCAACCGACTGGAACGGAATGAGTGAGCTCACTCTTCCCAACAATGACATGATTCCGTGCGCCCTGAAGTCTGGGAGGGCACATCTGGGTATTGAGATCTTTGCCCAAAATAGTCGCTGCGTTCCCCTTTGTGTCCCCAAAAAAAAGAAGTGTGGCACTCGGGGACTGCCGCGGTAAAGCTATTGCATGTTGCATGCATTTTTATCAACATAAGCAATAGGGAAGTTAACAATTTCTCGGAATTGCTTTTATTTTGAAGAGTGACATTTGTTTACCATAAAAAAATGCAGAGAAGTATACAATCTAGTCAGTCTTCGACAGCTAAGAGCATTTAGTCTGTAAAACTACAAATAAGATTCAAAGTCGAATGACTGAGTGGGGAGGACGGCGTTACGGTCTTCTATCCCTCATTCTTGTGAACATAAGAAAGAGATGCACGATCACTAAAATTCGGTCCCCAGGCCCGCGATAAGAGCTATGCAATAGCTTAAAAACCAACGAAATCGATAGTCGGTAGTCGGTGTCCCAAATCCGCCACAAACTTCTTTGCTTTCGCACTCCACGGCCTTGCAGTTTCCACAGCAAACTAAGCATGCGTTTTTCAGATGTTTGATTTGGCGAACATCTCTGCACAGGCGCCAGTGCTGTTCTGCGTGCCCGGATGCGTGCGTGGCAAGAGGCAAACTTGCTCACGCACGTTGCATCCCGCACCAGCAGCGACATCTCCGCCATGGGACCAGCGTAAGAACAGCGTACCATCTTACCAGGGTAAGGTAAATTTGCTTAGTATATATATTATTTAATTGTAACAATATTTATTTAATTGTTTTATACATATTTCAGATTTCAGACTTCATTTATTTCAGACCTTAGGTATAACAGATATACACTTGGTAGCGTCATTTACAAAATTTAAATAAAAGTTTAAAATAATGTCGATAAATTACGTATCCATCTAAATATAAAATCTAAATACAAAAATAAATTTAAAAAACAAATAGAGGCATATAGTGGCCTTGTCAGTTCAATGCAGCTGTAAAGAGGCGTTGTCAGCATGTATAAATAATAAAATAGCATAAAATCAAACGTTGAATTAAAAATTAAGAAATACACATTACAAAATTTATGTCAATGTAAATTTGATTTTTTCCAATTATTCATGTCTTATATGAATTGTTTATCATCATAGTAAGCACTACACATCAAATACTTTTTGACTTCTATTTTGAATTTGGATTCAGTCAAGTTTGTTACCTGTTCTGGAATTATATTATAAAAGCGAACACTATTCCTTATGAAAGAAATGTCTGTTTTATGTAGTCTACAACGCGGATATACAAGTCTATTTCTATAGTGTGTTATATCGGACTTATTTGCATTGTATATGTTACGGTAAGAGTGAATAATTGAAGATTATTAATAATTATCTATTATTATTAATAATTACAAAAGTAGAGGTTAAAGTGATAAATTAATCACATTGGTTGGTTATTATTAATAATTTAACCCTAGTAGTGATAAATATAATAAGTGGCCAAGGATTGCAGGGCGGGGTGGTGTGTGCGACGTGCGAGAGGTTTAATGAGAACCAGATTTAATGAGAAATGCCTTAAAATAAAACCGGAGATAGGAAAAAAATCATCGTGTGAATAACACGAGATGAATATTTTAAAACCTAACCTAACCTAATAAACCTATAATAAAAATATAAAAAAAAACCCTAACCTAACCTACATATGTTATAAATAAATACCTGCTGGTAAAAAAACATTGGGTTTTCATTTGTTTTATAACTTTTACCAATATGTGTCGTGAATTATTAATAATTACTACTAAAAGTAATAAATTACGATCGTTTATTCACATTTACCAAAACATGTGGTTATTATTAATGATTTTGTAAAAATATTAATAATTTTCAATTAACAGATTTACCGTGACATATATATCATCAAAACGCAATTTCGCCGCTATGACAATGACAAATTATACAAATTTCGTTTTAAAACAATTACACTAATATAAATAATGTTCATTAATGCAGTCTATATTTAATTGCCAATGTTTTTTATTCAATGATTCCAATCACAACATGTCTGCCATATTTGTTTTATCTATCATAAAATAAGTTAAAGAATACGCACTTTACACCCACATGAGAAAATGGAATGCTTCTTGTAAATATTTGCCGCCCCTTTGGCTCCTCGAGTTTTAACGTAAACATTTGCTCAACCCATAAAAATGGATTTCTCTATCAAAATAACGCAACAATTGAGAGGGGAAAATGGTGGCATACTTAAGATCAAGAACAGCTTAAGTCACGTGTGGGTTCGAAGTAAAATAAAGACTACGTTATTTTTATTTCATGGACAAAGCCATTATTATTGGTAGAACTCAGTTACAGTGAAAAACACTCCGTAACAGACCTAATTACTTTCTGAGCACATTTCTCAATCATTTGTAGAAGTATGAAGATCTAGAGATAATCAAGAGTTCACTGCCAGTTGTAAGAGCAAACCACATGTTGTCGCATTGTTGAATGGAAATGCCAAATGGAAAACGTTTTAGCCAAAGCCAAATTTTAGCATAAATATGTCGCGTCGTCTAAGATGTTCCATATTTCCAATTTCGTATACCATCAATTATAACGCCAAAAGTGTTTGTGTTTGTACCTAAGTGTGTCAGTTTGTAGGTTGCTAGTTAGTAAGAACAAGAACGAGTTTGGACCTGGATCAACACACGCTATTTTTTATCTCGCTAAAGTTAGCGGTGCTCGTGAGATACTTTACAATGTTTATTTATAAAGTTGTTCTACTTAGTACTTTACCTGGATTAACACATTTATACCTATTAATATCGTAAATAAAATTTCTTGGGGTTAGATCGCAGCGGTCAGCTAGCCTGTAAAAAGTCTGCAGAGGTAGAATAAAGCAACAGAACTGTTAAGGGGTCTTGTCAATTAATTAATTGAATGCAGCTATAAAAAACAATTTAGAGAAAGAGGAATGGAGAATTTTGCTGATGAACTTTGTGTAACGTAACAAACATTTTTGCTTTATAAGGTAGATAAGATATATTATGTACAAATAATTAACACAAGCTGTACAAAGATTCACATTAGTTAAGTATTAGATTAGCATAAGCTTTATTTTAACTTTATGTGTAATGCTAATTTTGGCACTTTCTTTTCCATGCATTTCTGTCCTCATGTAATCATGTACTCGTAAGTACGACTACAGTATAATAAATAAAATCGTTTATACAATCGTTACCGTTTCAGAATCGTAGTCTAATAGGCAGTACCACAATCAAAATCTAGAAAAACGCAGAAGTAATTGGTATTTTGATTACCTAGTTGTCTAAATTTATAATTTATTTTAAATCTTAAAGTTTGAATCAAAGAAAAAATCGACAGATCCAATTTTATCGGTAAAAATATTTACAACGCAACTGTTTCTCTTTCCAATCATGGTTCCGTTCGAAAACAAACTATGAACATAAAATAATATTCCGTATCTATCTTACGATAACATAACTGGTCGAAAAATACAGTTTCCGTTTTCGGGACAAAAATGGCCGCCATTTTTGTCGCGCCCGTCAAGGGGTCATGTGACACTATCAACAGGGCCCGAGTAACCGTAACTGGTTGTCGGGGATCGGCACCGGATAAGTACGGTTATTTTCCGGTTTTCCGTTCATTTTTACGGACAAAACGGTACCTCCCTCGAGAACGGAAACTAAGATAAGAAGTGTTAACATTGACTTTCCTGTTTTGCGTATTTTTTGAGATTGAACAAAAAGTCGAAAGAACTAGCAAATGAAGGATAATACGGGGAAAAAATTCGGGAAAGGCGAGAAAATTCCGGTCGAAACGAGGAGAATTTGCCGATGAACTTTGTGTAACGTAACAAACATTTTTGCTTTATAAGGTAGATAAGATATATTATGTACGTATGTAGTAGAAAACAGTTATTCCTTTTTTTTGACACAATTTCCGAATGATTGCTGTTGCTAATCTAACCGTACCTAATATCTTCCATTCATAAAAATAAAGAGATATCTGTGAGACCAAACTGGCTAATAAATGATCTTATTACTCCAGAATTGATGTTTGATCATTCACCTCAACTTTTTTGCAGGAGGACATTTCTCGTACCGACCATAAAAAACGTCAAATGTATATTTTTGTAAACTTTGTCTTGTAAATAGAACCAGGTCTTGCATGGCAGTGGATGACACTTCACCCTGTACTTTGTCACCAACATAAATTATTGTTGGGTCAAATGTCGTACCGTGCCTATAGGTTGTTTGAGGATTTAAAGCTTGTAGGCACTTGTGTTACTTGAATCATGACAAGTGCCTAGGCAAATTTCACATCAAGTGTTCCTTGTGTGGAATGTCGGAATTGAGTTTAAATGATTCCAAATGATTATGCCATTATTGCTATATTTTGCTCGCAGCTCAATGAGGGAAAACGCGTATCTGACGGTCAGTACTCGTATCTGCTCGACGTCATAAAACAACATTTCAACGCAAGCAACATTTCGTGCGAAGGATGGGAAAAGCTGAAAAAAGCAATCGAAGCCCGCAAAGTACGTATGTACATCTATATACATTTTCTTTCTATTTTTATTTTGTTACTAAATTAGCTCACAATTTACGTTATCTACAAGAATAATATTAAAAAAAATATTTAAATCTTAATAAAGAAAATAAAACATCAAAATTTAATGAAGACCTACACACATTTTTTTAAATACGTCGCTGGAGAAACTAACAGCGAGGCTACATAAATACAATTTAGTAATATAATGTATATCTAGTTTCATGCAAAAAACGTAACATTTTCACAAAAAAAGGAAACAATACTCAATCTTTTCAAAACTTGATTCCCACAAGAAAAGCGAAAAGTTGGTTTACGAATATTTTTCAGACAACTTGCTTAATGCGTTTTTCAGGCGATTTCCGGCATTTTCAATCCATTTTCTTATTCCCCTTGGAATTGAACAAGCTAACCTAACAAAGGTTTGTTACAGAATGCTCTAAAATATAGCATGGAAACAATTCAATGCGACGACGTCCACGGAAATTCAATCTTCGGAGCGGTATTGCCATGCTAGTATTGTAGTTCACCCACTTATTTAGTTTTGGAAGACTTCTTTACTAAAAATGATACCTTAAGGTTCTATAAGACACAGATTTATGTTAATAAATTAAAACCTAAAGTTTGTATGCTAGATTTAGTGCTCCAATATCAATAATAAAATATTGAAAATTTTTTTTTGACACAACGCTATTTTGCTGCAAAGTAAGCAAATCTTGTACAATGGGAGGCAGATAGCCCATAAAAAAACTTATGTACTTAATTTTAAATACATACTACTAAAATATGATATATACCTACTTATAATACAAAAACACCCTGACTTAGAATAAAGTCAACATTCGTGCTTCATTCGTTTGGTGCGTGCACACAAATGTTTGCTCTAGTTGGATCGAACCCACAGCTAAGCTACCGATCGGATGGGAAAAATATGAAAACATTTCGTCTACATTTTTTAAATGTTTAGAAATTATTCATTTTCGGTAGGTATATAAAACTGCGAACTATAACTATTTGTCTAATGAACTCTGCAACTGTAAAAGCGGTTTTGATCAAACTTACCTCTACATTATCAAGTAGTAAGTAATCTAAACTTCATTGACGATATCAGACTGCAGATAAAGTTTGAAGTTGGATACGAGAACCATTATTAATATTATCTAGAATTGTACGGTGCACCTTTTACGTTGACTAGTCAATCACAATGATTGAACCTATTGACACACATGAGTATAGTTCCACCATTTTTTGAAAAATTCTAAGCTGGTAACATTTATACGAGTACACTTGGGTCATTTTTATCCGCCTCACATTCAAAGTGTTTTGTATCTCTTTCGATGTTTGTTTCGGAGCCATTTTGCAGTCTACATTGGTCGTTGAGGAAGATTTAGAGTGTTGTGTAGGTGTTTCGATATGTTTCTAGAAGTTATATTTTACTTGAGTCTCCCCGCAAATATACCTACGTGTTGTAATCAATTTGATGGGATTCTAGTTTTCGTGATATATTTGTAATAGAAATATTATGTAGATTCTATAAATTAAGATTTTAAGGTGCTAACGTGCAATAATTTACCCAGTCATTATTTCGTTATAAAATTATCCATTTCGATAGAAAAAAAAATGCAAAATTTTATTTTCTACAATAACAAATTCAATATTTTTTGCTTTAAAGTCATGGACGTATGAAAAACACGGACGTATTCTCGCTAAAACAAGCACTGTGTCAAGTCAAGTCGGCCAGTTCCCTGTCACATACAGGTTGACACTCATACATACTCACATAAGTCGGTCATTACGCGCTCAAACATCAACCAGGCGACACGTTTCGCGTTAAAGAAAAATCTCAACACACAGAATGTCTTGTGTAGTGAAATGCTGTAAAAGCCGTAGTGACCAACGCAAAAAACCATCCAGTAATTACGTTTCACAGGTAGATACATAATTCAATTACTTATTTCCACATTTTAAATATTAAAACAAATCTTCATTTGCTAAAACATAATAGTGCATTACAAGTCCAGTGTTGCCAAAGTTAGCGTGTGATAATTACCAAAAATATGTGAAACATCGATTATTTGTGATTGTACATTTGATTGTATAAGTTTATTAAATCTAGTAACATTAGTAAACTGTGTGTAAATAAAGATTGACGGCACATTATATCAAAACATTTATATTGTTTATTGGTTTATTGTATTTGCTTTATTATTTTGTTTGCTAGATTTCCTAAACAAAATGAAGCTTGGTGAAATGACTGGATCGAAATAATTAGAAATAGTAACTGTGAAAACGATTGGATCCCAAACAAAAACAGTGTCATTTGTAGTAAACATTTCGAAGTTGATAATAGATTTGTAACGAAAGGAGGGCTCTGGCGTATTGTTACATATGCAATACCTCAAAATGTAAATTAACAATAAGTGAATATTTGTATAATATCTTATAACTCGTGATTTAGTTGGTAGTAAGTCTGCTTGTAAAGCCCAGAGTCGTGGATTTGATTTCCACCCGGTGCAAATATTTGTGCGATGAATACAAATATTTGTTTTATGTCTGGGATGTTTTAAAGTATAATACGTAGGTATGTATTATATAAATATATTGATAAGTATTACATCAGATCTATCTGGCTCCCACAGTAGGTATAAGCTTTGCTTAGTTTGTGATGGGTGAAATGTCCGCCAATATGTATTTATTATTATTATTATAACATTTTTACATATTTTCTAGCAGCATAAGCAGCCCAATAAGTGTTCCTACTGGTGGGACTCGGTGTCTCTCACAAGGAGGTACTTAAACCCATAATCCACCACACTGGCCCAGTGCGGGTTGGTGGATGACACATGACCTCGAAAGATCCTAGGTACATGTCGGTTTCCTCGCGATGTTTACCTTCACCATTGACTTTGAAAAGATAGTAGTGCGCGTGTGATTTGAACCCAGGGTCTTCGGATCAGCAGGCACCATTCTCCCAAATAGAAAAGAACCTTACATTTCTAGTAAATTTTACGACATCAACAAATACCTTTTAAGTGCCGTTACAATCTGTTTGTATGCTATTTGTTTTTAGTTTTGTTAATAATTAATATTGTTACTAGTAAGAATAATGTTAGGTACCTACTTTAATTATCAAAGAGAGATTTGTTGAGTTTGTGCGAGTTTAAGTTTAAATTGTGTGATTTATAGTACGTATCTCTCGCGCCCTGCAAAAAATGTGATAGAGTTTTTAAGGAAGCAAAAAATCTAACTTCCAAATTAAATGTCCAATTGCTAAATGTTCTATCCAAGGTTGAGCAGTAAGAAAAATAAAATATTGATTACATGTTTGTGTTTTTGTGGTGTTAATTTGGCTAACATGGCAACTCAGAATTCTTTCACACGTTAAAAAGCCGCCGCCATTTTGGGATTTTTGGATGTCTCAGTTCTGACTTTGGATGGGTTCTGACCGTGTTTTTCATACGTCCATGTCTAAAGTGCATAGTTTCCAAGATATCGAACCAAAACGTTTTTTTTAAGATGGCGCCTGAAGCTCAATCTGAATCTGTCAACATTTTGTGATTTTATGCTCAGTAACTAAACCTCAAAAAAAAGATTTTTTTATCGGAAATGTATTGCAAAAAATACTAAAATGGTATTTTTGAGATGATGATGATTTTACTGTAGTTATTCAAATGTATAAAATACCTACTATTAAAACACGTAAAACACGATTATAATTAATTATAGAATATTTACCGTAATTTTATGGCGGAGCAAGGTCTTGATATTATTATACAGTTTGCAACTTAGAAACCACGGCAAATTACTTTATATATAATAAATATTTATATTTATTAATACAAATTACCAAAAATGTTCAAAACGTAAAAACCGTTAATTAAATAAGTTTTACATCCGGCTCATTGCATATTTATTATCATTTAAAAGTAAATTACCTTCAATTTCACATCAAAAAAATTTTCCACAGATGTCATTATTTTCGTGCACGTTACGCAAAGCTTAAAAGGAAATAAAAAAGATAGGAAATGGAGAGCAGAAAATATGAGACGTAAAATTATTTGTCTTCGTGAGTAAAGTTTTCATATAGCTAAAAGCTTTTGAAACAAAAATTGTATTAAATTGACATTTCAAAGTGTTTTCGAGTAATTGATCTCATCTTGTCTGTGCCATGTTTATAGCAGGAAAAACACGAGGAGATCCATTTCGTGATATTTTTAATCCGAAATGAAAAACAAAGAGTCCCTGTGAATGGTACTCGTATAATAAGATATTATTGACATTCTGTTTTTATTTTGTTCAAGATAGAACAACTTTATTTTGGCAACCAGTGCTTGCTATATTTAGTTTTTAATGTCGATGAAATATTTTTTAAAGTAAATAAAAAAAAATCACGAGCAACGAACTCCCTGATGGTAAATGGCCACCGTCGTTTATGGAGACCTCCTTCAACATCAGGCGTTGTTAGCGAGTTGCCTTTTAGGACTGCTTTGTGTTGTTTGAAACATAGATGGTAGGTATTAGATACATATCCAAAGGAAATAAATCATTCCACAACTTACAGGAACGTGGCAGAAACAGTGTTGTTGAAAGATTGAAATATTTCTATTTATAATCAGGGTTTCCTTGAAGAACACATAAAAATATTTACGGCAAGATACAATATTGGCGCTGTTACCGAAGAGCAAAAATAAACATAACGGTGATTATGTAATCACCGTTATGTTTATTTTTGCTATTTTCAAATACTATTTAGTATATATCTAAAATGTTGACTTCTGGCTGATAATTTTCAGGCCTTTATCGCTTACTGCAGAGCTTCTCTATGTATGTACGTTACTTGTTTCTCTTATGCTACTCTTATCCATGCACATTGTACAATCCTCCGCTTTTCGTAAAAGTATAAGCAACTTTTAAACATACAGAAATCGTAAATAGATAAAATTCCTCTTTCGTTTTGCAAATACGACGCATAGCAGTCGAAGAGGATCGAAAAGCAAACGTTTCCATTCTAGAAACAGTGCGATAACAAAACTCGCCAAACTAGATTTACACTTGAAAGTTGTATAAATGGAAGTGTCAGAGCTACCTTCTGTATCTGTCGAGATGTTGTCGAACTATTGTTTAGGTATCGACGTGTTTCGGTTGTTGATGTTGCTATTCGGAGTGTTAGGATAGGACTGTCGTTGAGACGAGAGCTCGAGCATGTTTCGTGTTGTGTTTCTATGAATTCTAGGAATGTAATTAATTGCGTTTGCTGAGCGCTGAGTTTGAATAGCGGTTTTTCTCGAACAATAAATCCACTCACCATACGTAATAGGGGACGGTGTAATACCTAAAGCTCATGTTAACTAATGATGTTGCACAGAACTATAATATGTTTATCAAATTGTCGGCTCCCAAAATCCCAGCTTTCCCATTATTATTTTTACTTACTTTCAATTTAAAAAATTCTTCTTGGTAATGCATACCTAAAAGTAGTATTTATCCTTAGTAATTCATGTATAGAATGTAGTGAATTTAGAAAACGACTATTAGGTATTCCCATACGAATTTTGAATTTTTTACATAAAACATAGGTATCAAGTATGTTAATTTCAATTTTCAAACCAAACTATTTATTCCTTTTGACGTATCTATATGAACAGTAAATCCATCCATCCCAACGTCTCAACATCCAAACTAATATTTAAATTATTGGAATTAATTATATCACGCGTCTCACGGAATACAATGAACTCTGACCCCAAAATTACCTTTATAATTATTATTCAGACAGCTACCTCGCCAGGAATGGGAGTCCAAGAGCTCCCGAGGCAGATATACTGCCTAATGGTAGTGAACCAAACTAAAAGGTCTTAAAGTAGTACAATGCCTAGCTTCTATACTACGAGTATCTAAAATATTGCAAGTTACACACATTTTTTTTAGGTTTTTCTCAAATGTAGATATTGTTTGCAAAAAAAAGTATTGGTTTTAATAACTAGTTTTTGATAAATTATTTTTATATGTTATTAGACTTTAAAAATTACATATTTGGTAGTAATATAAAGTAATAATTGATTAAATATTAAATGCTTTTACTTTGCCTTGAATAGTTTCCTAGTTATACATACTCGATGAAACTAGTACGTACACCTTATCTCTCGTTACTGTTTTGTTACACAGTTTTGTCGGTATGTGCGGCATATGCAATTTTTCAATCCATCCTGTCAATCTCACAGCTTGGCAACAATAGGAGCTATTGTATAAAATATTGCTGTCTGGATTTGACATCGACAGAGGAATTGCTTCAACCACTATCGTCAAAGGAAAATCACATTTTCCGAATGTGAAGATACAAAAGAATACAAAGCGTAGAAAGAAGTATGTTGTAAAATGTACCAAAATTGTTAATATCAATGATGAAGTTAAAATAGTTTAATGACATGACTTTATTTATTTAAAAAATGTTTGCAAGCATGTCAAATAAATCACATGCAAAACACTCAATCACAAATAAATTAGTGTGGCATTTAGATAAAGTAATTCTGAAAACAAACTGCATTGTAACCTACATATTTAATTTTATCCGAGAGATTTCCACATGGACAAGGCGCAGGAGCTCAGTAGGCGTGACCTGGTCACCCACGGAGAAGTGAATAGGAACCCTCAGTAGGTATTACGGTGCATTGACGAGATTGGTGCTGTCAGATGGCGAACATCAACGAGGTGCAGGAGAAGAGAAGCGCCGTGATTGCGGTGCGTTGCTTTCCATGTTCTCATGCCAAAAAGTGATAGTCGGCGGGACCATGGATAGGCCTGTCCCGCCGTGAGGCGGTCACGGCGTGTCTTGGTCGCGTAAACGGCCAAGTTGGATTATTTGTTCAGTCTGCTGAACTGAAGTGCTTAGTAAGCACTGCTTGTAGTGTTGCACGTGGCACAACTGGATCGTTTCTGCAGATGGAAGGGTATTATTATTTGTAAATGGATTTCCTGCACGTAATAAATTACAGGAACATGTAATGGTTTGGAGATAAAACGTTGTCCCTATATTGTTTTGTTTTTCTGTCACTGTTTCGAGTCTATTTTTGTTGAACTCTCACGTTCAATTGAAATTTATGCAAATACTAGGAAAGATATTATTCCGAGAGAGCTGGCAGCAAAAAATACAAATTGGGTATTGCCTCAAACAAATTCACTGAATTTAAAAAAAAGATGTGGATCCATTTTGCCCCGCCTCTCACCAGCCAGGTCTGCACCTTCGTATTTGGGAATAATAGGAAAGCCATGTGAAAAGTTTTCAGCTTGCCTCGAATACCTGCCCGAAATTTGCTAGCAGCTCTTGGAATATAAAAGGTTAATTTTTAAATCAAACACTCACTCACTTTAGAATTCTCAAACAATAAATGAAACTGAAGAAATGTCTTCGTCAATTTCGTACCAGAGGAATTGCCAAGCGACATAACAATATATGTTTTTTTTTTTTTTTTTTTTTTAATATTGGTGGACAATTCACACACAACACCATCTGACCCCAAACTAAGCAAAGCTTGTAATATGGCGGCCAGATAGCTGATATAATACTTATATAGTTCTAAATACATACTTATTATACATAGAAACACCCAGACACAGTGCAAACATTTGAATTCATCACACAAATATTTGCACTGGGTGGGAATCGAACCCACGACCCTTGGCGTCGCAGGCAGAGTTACTACCCACTAAGCCACGAGGCCAGTCCGACCGTACTGGATTAAATAACCGTATATATGTCGCAGCCGGATCGTATAATCCGCTGTATTACATTACGGCTAGCCGTTTTGAAAAACAGGGCCGTTTTGTAAAGCGGCGTTTCAACGATTAGCCGCATTGTCATTGTGATACGTTCTTCAATACGGCGGCCAACGTTTAGCCGCATTGTACTACTGCTTAAATTGTAGAGTGGCCATACTTACAAAATAAACAATGAAAATTAATTGTATAATAATAATCAAAAAAAGCTGACAGATTATCTCTTGCCATATTTCTTACACTTTTTTTTTAAACATCTTTCCTCTCAGATAAAAAAAGCCTGAAATCCCCTAACTTGATATTGGTGATGGACCACCAATACTCCTAAGCAAATATGGTGCACTTAGATAAGGGTCTAGCATTGAGATTAGACTCCGGGTGGGCTCCCGCCAGAAGTTCTGCGGTCAGCCCTGAGTGTCGCTTCTCCATACTCGGCCTACGCTCCACTACGGAAGTCGCCGGATCGCTTCGCTCGCCACCTCCCCCCTTCGTTGCGCTCGGCCTCGCATGGCTTGCTCCACTCAGGACCTCCCTTGAGCTTCTGGCTCCCGCATTTTTTAAATACACTCTAGGGGTAGTAGCGACAAGACTAGGTGGAGTCGGGGTGCTCCGAGTCGGATCTGGGTCCTTCCTAACCTACCCGGTCCGATTTAGTTTTAGAAAGGTGGACGGTGGTAAACCACCCCAATAATATTGTGTAGGATTCCGCCGAACACCAGAATCCACAGTCACCTTAGCAATTTAGCAACACACGTACTATTTTCAACGCCATGTTGTTGTTATGTCAGACAGCGCCATGAGTGTTAAGAATCGGAACTAAAAGTTGTCAAAGCGGCGGCTAATCTTTCGCTTTATTACATTACGGCTAACCGTTTTGAATGACGTATGGCGTCGAACACATTCCGGCTGTTTTTAAATCAGCCGCTTTCAATCTGGCTTATCGTCAAACCGCCGCTTTACAAAACGGCCCTGGTTTTCAAAACGGCTAGCCGTAATGTAATACAGCGGATTATACGATCCGGCTGCGACATATATATATATATTTATATATTATACTAGATCTATATGTAGCACAGCAGTTTTAAATTTGTATTTTACGTTTTTATTAAAGTGAGTAAGCACCCTAAAAGGATTTCTAGTAAATCTTTTATAGCTGTTTAAGTTTGCTGAATTACAACACGTCATGTAAACTGCCAACTTGGTACAGTTAAAAATGTAATGAATTTTACTTTTCAAAGTATTAAAACTCAAACTGAAATAATCCGTTAAAAAATTATGAAAAATGTTCAACGCAGAAAATGAAAAACCAAGAGTCCGCCATAATTAATAAAATTAATTAAGAAAAGCTGCATTGGACATTCGGAGACGTTTTAAATTATGTTCTATCAAGAACTTTTATCCTTTGCCGCCAGCAAAAGAGGTATTGTATTTTTCCACCCTGCCAATCTCAAGGGAGTTTTGTGAAGATAGTGGGTTTCCTTCCCGGAAATGTGAAATAAGAATGAAATGCAAAATTTTCCTAAGATAAACCAAAACCGCCAACGCTCTCTCTCTCCAAGAAGTATATCAACTAAACTTAGGAAAGGTGTACTTACTTATAACCGAAACAGAAACTACGTAGGTAAAATCGCGGAACGTTGCAAGTCTATTATATATATATATATAATAAATAGTAAATTTCACAGCTTGCATGCTGTCAACTGTAGTATTTTTTTATTTCTACGTGGGTATATTTACGCCGTTGTAGCCCACATACTCAATCAATTATTTGATATTCATTATGATCTTCGTTTCTAGTTTGTTATTGCTCACTTTTTGGTGTAGGTATCTTCTCGTATAAGCTACTTGTCCCTGATCATTGCGTGAAGCGCAGATTTTCGAGTGACATTGTTAATCTTTGTAAGATTAACAACTACGGGAATCTTTCATAAATCATCACCATCATCATTTTCAGTAGGTTATCCACCACTGTACCCTAACCTCATAGACCTGCTGTGCTGGTTAGTGCTCTCTGATTCTCAGATTTAAAACATTTTAACGCCACAAATACCTTCGGTACGCAGTAAATTTCTTTACGGCAAAGTTGTCTGCTTTTCAGACTGTTCAGCTGTGGAATACTACTGTGCCTGTTTCTACTGGCCGTATTTAAACACAATGTGAAACAAATTTGCATTTGTCACAGCAATCATCTTTTCCTTTTTTTACGAATGCAAAATTACTGTATTAACAAAACATCACCTAGTTGAAGTTGTTTTGATTAGGTTAGTTAGGGCTTACCAGTACTTTGGCCTGATACCGCATCATGTTTGCGTGTTCTACGTCTTCTTAATTTTATGAAATCGTTTTAGTAGTAGTTGCTGGAAGTAGACAACATTCATAGGTGAGATAAAAAAATACAGATACAAAAGACAACGACTTACTTTTTTAAAAGTTTCTGTATGAAATACTAACATATTTTTTAGCTTTTTTGGTACTACTTTTTTGCCAATTTGTCACATTTAACGATTGAAAAAAAGTAATAGGTAAATTAGTTAATGATTGTTAATAAGTACCTAGTATATTTATTACTGAAAAAAAAAAATAGAATTCATGAACTGTTTTAAAAATTTATTGAGTTTTCGTAACTTGAATTTGATTTTCTCAAAGCGTTTTAATTGCTAACAAAAATTCCAATTAACAGCGATGAATAAAAGAGCTTCTGAATGGAGAGGAGCAAAAAAGGAAAATTTCCTTTTTGATGCAGTCTCATTAAGGGTTGAGGAAGCCATTTTGTATTATATATAGGATTGGGTAAAAGAAAATGAGAAACAATTCTGGAGGTGACATTTCTGTTGATAACATAATGGTATTATCAAATTGCGGGTTTGTTTTGTACTTGAAAAAGACGAGGAAAATAAATTTAACAAAACGAAACCGGGAATAGGGGAAAGTCCTACAGTACCGGCCGGCATCCAGTACCGGCCAGTCAGAGTTTCCTGAGCTCTATAAGAGATGACACTGATATGGTATTTGTCGTTAAAGTAATAAGTTCTTACAAGTATATGCCCCGCGCAGCGGCGACCTGTCACGACACGCTTACTGACCGTACGCCAATTTGTGTTGCACATGGTGAACGCACGATACACTACTAAAGTTCTGTGGGTGATTACAGAAGTTTATATAACGAGTTCAAAAGAAGTTAAAACTGGTATGTATTGTCTACTTATATAGCTATTATAAAATATCTTTAATTTCAACTATTTATTTGTAAATTATTTCCTAGGGTCGAACATTATATTTTTTTCGTTCCCTACAGTACCGGCCAAAAAATTGTCCCCCAGTACCTGCCACATTAAGGTTTATTTTGAGTAATATTATTTTCTTATAGGTACACAAAGATGCCAGGCGATAATAGTGATGGTGAGACGAAGAAAAAGAAGGGTGATTAGGATCCCACCAATATGCATAAAGCCGTGCAAAAGGTGCTCAGTAGAGAAATGAGTGCATGTCAGGCTGCAGAACTTTGTCAGATACCAAGAACTACATTAAATGACAGAATCAGTGCAATTAAAAATAACATAGAGGTGTCCATGAAGCCAGTTATGGGCCGTTTTCACAAAACTTTCTCATCTGAGCACGAACAAATATTGGCAGAACATGTCAAGTAATTCAAGGAATTTGGCAAATAAATTGATGCCTTTAAACAACAAGCAGGATTTTTTTGTTTCGCTTTCCCACTAGCTGAAAAGTTAAAATTACTTTACCAATCTAAAAAAGAGAAGTTGTCAGCGGGAAAAGAAAGAACTTGGTTTCAGGAAAAGATGTCAGAAAGAAAAGAAAAGATAAGAGAAAAGAAAACCAGAGTCCTCCCCTCAGATCTAAATAGGAAGAGACAATTTTTCCTTTGTGCTTTGAACCTCATGAAGAGGATTGGATTCAAAGTGGAAATTGTAAGGTTTGGGTCCATGAGGCTTGTGCAAATATGTCAGAGCTAACAAATCAATAAATTTGTGATTTTTGCGTGGTATAAATGATCATTATTATGCTGGCCGGTACTGGAGGCCAATTTTTTTTAAGTCGATTTTTTCTAAAATTCTAATTTTTCTAATAAATTTGATTATTTCTAAATAAAATAGTATTTTATTGTTTTTCTTTACAGCATCTGAATGCCTTAACACATTTTAGCTGATATTTAACATACAACCTGGAGGATTTTTATTTTATCCTGCTAAAACCTTAAGGTGACGGTACTGTAGGACTCTCCCCTACTTCATGAAGTAAATAATCCAGTAATCCATATTTCCTACCAAAGTACAAACAATAGATAATTATACAAAAATAGCATGTGACTGTGCTTGTTCGTATAAGTCTTAAGCTGCTCAACCAATTTCAATTATTGTTGTAGGTTTCAATTTTAAATGACATGAATGAACAATGTCCAAATTATTAACAGTTATTTATTCATTACTGCGAAGTCATTTACATGAAAGCATGTCACGTGACATAAACATTTAATTCAGGTGATAAAATTTACGTTTACCACGCATTTACAAATAAACGATTTGATAACAAATAAACGATTTGATTACCATAGTGTGAGTACGGTGACGGTGCTGTGTTCAGAGTAAAGCTTTTAAACCCAATTTTACCTAATGTCTATGGGCAAATATTTCCCTTTATTTTCATTTTTTTTTTCTTTATTTCCCTTTATTTTCCCTGTATTTTACATGTATTTTTCAGAATGTTCTAACATATTTTCTCCGTTCCTTTTACACCACGAAAACATTAAAGATGGAAATGAAATTATCGAGTTTTACTTGAATTTTATTTCTAGCCTCTATATAATTTCTTTAATGAGACAAAGAGCAGCATGAAATTTTATTTTATGACTAATTATTTGTAAATTGAGAATAATTTACATAGTAGTGGAATTTCCAACACTCTAGATAAAATATGAATTCCAACGTTATACCGTAAAAACAACACAGAAGAGAGCAACATAATAATTTTCAGTTTTAATAACCCTCAAAGTCGGACATAATCTACATCTCTTCATAAATTAAATTACACCAACAACTTAATTTAAAAAACACAAACAAAGTAAACTTGAGAGATGAAATTCCATAGCCTTTTTCATCTCATTAAAAACGACCCGTCTTTATCCAAAAGATCATCCAGAATCATAGTAAATTCGTTTATCTCGCTGTTTGGGCGATTCTACCTCAAAAAGGTGAGGCCAAGATTTATTTCTCTCTCTTGATATTTTATACGAGTTTTTTCGTCTCTCGTGACAGTTCCGTAATGAGAGACTTTTTTTCTAAGTCTTTGAGGCAGTAGAAAAGAAAAATAAGGAGTAAGGCTTAACAAGACATCCGTCACTCAAACGTGGGATCTCTGTTCGCTTTAGGGTTTTGTGTGCATTTAGGTAGTTAAGACTAAATTCGTCGTAAATTTTACTTTTACGATCCTCATTGATTTTTTTTATTAAGCAAAACGTCTACCTTGTAATTCTATACTAATCGTGGGATTGTAGTATACTCTCCGTTGAATGTAAAATCTTTTCTACTTTATCTACAGATTTCTGTTTCCTTTAGTTCATTTTTTCGCCTGAACTGCTTTCAATTCAATTCAATTAAATTCATTTATTCATACCATAAATTCATAAGAACACTTGGTAACGTCATTTACAAAAAGGCAAAGAATCTGTGTACATAATATGATAAAATAACAACGTCAAAAAGAATAAAGCAGCTGTAAAGGGGCCTAGTCAATTACATGCAGCTGTAAAGGGGCCTAGTCAATTACATGCAGCTATAAAAAGGCTTTGTCGAAGACAATATAACAAATAATCAATACACACAGTATACAGATACTACATTAGTACAAACAATGTAACATCAAAAGTCTTAAAATCTATTATTTTACCTTATTACAAGATTCTAATTTCGACACATTTCTTCCATACGTTACTATCTTTAACAAAGTCGTCTATATTATAATATGCCTTGCTCAATAGGTAGCTTTTTATTTCATTTTTAAACTTGGTTTCATTGAGACCTTCAGTTGTACAGGGATTGCATTATAGAAGCGAATACCATTACATTTGAAAGAGTTATTTGTTTTCTGAAGTCTGCACTTAGGAAATACAATTTTGTGTTTATGGTGCGCTTTTGGATTCAGATCAGTTAATTTCTGCAGACGACTTCGATTTTTCTTACATACATTATACATTCATAAATATACAATGAAGGGACTGTTAATATGTTAATAGTTTTGAACATCTCCCGTACTGATTATCTAGGTGATAAATTATATAGACCACGGATTGCTCTTTTTTGCAATATGAAAACAGAGTTTCTGTCCGCAGCCGAACCCCATAATAAGATCCCGTAGGACATAATACTGTGAAAGTAGCCAAAATAAACAAGCCTAGCTGTTGCAACGTCTGATATTTTTTTAATTTGACGAACTGCGTGGGCAGCTGAACTGAGTCGATCAGCTAGTCTCTCTATGTGAGGACCCCATTGAAGGTTTGAATCTACTGAAATACCCAGAAAACAAGTAGATTGTACAGGTTCGATAAGTTCATCCTTCAGTCTTATATCAAGTTTACCGCACATTACATTGCAGAGTGTGAACTTTATACATTTCGTTTTAGTTGGATTAAGTACTAGATTATTTGCATCAAACCATTTGTACGCAATGTCCAAAAGTACGTTTATTTCAGTGAAATCGTTCATTCCTCTCTTAATTTATCTTTCAGTTTATAGATAAAATTTCGAATAGGTTTTTAATTATCTTGCTTAAAATCTTTTAAAGAATAGTAGGTAAACATTTTTTTGTAATAGAATTTATGAGCCCAAACAACGCAAAACGAGTCTAACATTAGCTTTAAAATCGTTCTTGTTTTATCTACCCTATGTATATTATCTTTAAGACTGACCTCGTAGCTTAGTAAGTCTGCCTGCGAGGGTTGGGATTTAGATTCCCACCCAGTGCAAATATTTATATTATGAGAAGTGTTTCTATGTACATATAAACAATTTTCGTACAAAAAATTAAACCGACTTCAAAACCACAAATAGGCACTCAAAAGCGAAAAATAAACTAAAACCATTATTATAAGCGCTACTCACTCATCTATTTGAAGTCGGTGCCAGCTAAATCTAACAGGTATAGGATAGATACTACTTACCTGTGCCTACATAGCATCAATCTACTAACTTTTTGACCTGGCTGGCACCGACTTCAAATAGATGAGTGAGTAGCGCTTATAATAATGGTTTTAGTTTATTTTCGCTTTTGAGTGCCTATTTGTGGTTTTGAAGTCGGTTTAATTTTTTTTGTACGAAAATTGTTTATTTTACTCTTTTAGTGTACAAGAACAAAATTAAAATTTTTGATTAAACCCCGACTACCTTGGATTTGTTATCTGTACAACATTCTACTAGTCAAGCCCTTTCATTTGATACCCATATAAAGGGAGTTGTGAAAAAAGAAATGTATTTCGGCATTTTGTGGAAGCGGCCATCTTGGATTTGAATTTTTTCATAGTGAAAAGTATTCTACTAGTCAAGCTCTTTCGTTTGATACCCAAATTGAGGTAGTAATGAAAAATATAATATAATTCGCCATTTTGTCGTGGTGGCCATTTTGGATTTGAAATTTGTTATAGTACATAGTACTCTACTAGTCAAGCCCTTTAATTTGATACCCAAATTGAGGTAGGTTGTGAAAATATTTTGTCCGCCATTTTGTGGAGGCGGCCATCTTGAATCGACATTAACCAGACATAGCTAAGAACATCTGCTATGGTATTAACCTTGAAATAAAAGAAACCGCATCGAAATCGGCCCATCCGTTTGAGTTTTGAGTTCTACTACGGTGCCACAGCAGATAGACAGACACACAGACAGACATCGACGTCACTTATAACACCCCTTTTTTTGGTCGGGGGTTAAAAACAAGTTTTTATTAAAGCATTTACACAATTTTGTATTGACAGGGTCGAGATTCATAACTTTTGTGAAATCTACAACGTCATCCAGATACGCAATTTTTCAGTTTTTGGTTCATATTTCAAAAACTACTTGACCGATTTCAAAATGATTTATATGGGACCATTCGGGAAGCATACCCATCCGAACACAAAAAGAAATTTTAAAATCGGTTCAGAGGTTCTCGAGAAATCAGGTAACATACATAAAAAAAAAAAAAAAAAACATAGGGGTCGAATTGATAACCTCCTCCTTTTTTTCGAAGTCGGTTAATAATGAGTATGAATTTACAACTATTTAAGTATTTTATCAGGTATCTGGATCCTACATATGTATTATATAATATTAGATATACTCGTAGTATACCAGAATACATGACTCATTCACTCATTTAGTTTGCTGCCATTGTCTAAAACTAGAAATTAATACTGTCAATATAAACACACCAATGTCTAAAATAACTTCGTGCGATAACAGACTTCAAATGTCTATAAGCCAGATATCTTCTTTCAAGTTCTTTAAGAACAACATTAACATCTAACACGTAAATAATCATCACAGTTTTACTACAATGGTACAAAAGGCAGTCTTCCTTGTAAACAAGTCGATCAAAACGTTTTTAATAAAAAGGCCAAAAGGTTTTATCACTTTCTAGGCATACGAACTCTTTTTACAAAATGAAAGGCAAATATTGCTCGTATACTTTATTGAGCTGTATCTTTTTTATGATATCTAGAAATGGTTGCAAAAGAAGAGCAAATACTGACACCTGATATCTACTAGAACCTTTAAAGGTCACTCGCAAATTCATTGTTCAACGAAAATCTTTAGATTAATGTTATCGTAATAGAACTTCAAAAAAATCTAAAAATATAACAGCTACAAAGATTAGCCAACGTGTTATAAAACATTATTTTGGTTCAATCATATCTTTTAGAGTTAGTTTGATGTTACGAAATCCGAGGTTTTTTGCCAATTTGACTTTAAATAAATTGTCTCACGTATTATTATTAGCTCGCGTAAGTTTTTAGATGACATTTTGAATCGTGGGTAAGCCTAATTATGTGAGAGCTAAGTAATTAAATTGTTTTTAGAAGTTACGTGTTAACAAAGTCGATGAAATTTCATCGCAATATGATAACATACGTAAAACCTATTCTTTCAATTTTCTTGGTATTCTTGGTCTATGTGTTATTCATTAGGTACATCACTCACTATGTGAATGCCCGAATGATAAACTTCACTTGCCACGGTTTCACTTGCGTAGTTCCCGTTTCCGTTATTTTCCTGCTATGATATGATTTTAGAACACAGATCTGGACACACGGCAGTGTGGCCAGCCAAGTTCATTCGAGTTAACTGACGAGCCGCACCATGTGTAATATTACACGAACCATTTGGAGCTACTTTTGTCCTCCTTGTAACTTAAACATAGATTATTCTATAGAATAATATGTGTGTCTTCCAAAAGTCAACCAGATCCGTTGACATCGTGATTGAGTAACATAAATCCAATGATTTAAACATCCAAACTTTCGCATTTATAATTTTAGTACTAAAACATATGCGTATCAATTGTTTCTTACAAAAAATCGAATTTGTCGAAATTTGACCATTTATATTTACACAGGTTTATTTGACTTCTGAAAACCTACTATACAACCTTGAAAATTTTAAAGATTCGTCAAAATATTGAAACGCGCAACACGAAAAGTTTTAATATGCATACTTACTGGTCAAAGTATCACCAGCAAAACTTTGCAAAACAATAACCATTTCCATTAGGCTGTCAAAAACTGGAATGAAGACTCCAAAGATGAAAATAGCAATCATGTTTTTAAAAATATTACGCTCTATTTTTTCAACTTTAATCGGCTAATAATTATCTGCTTGTACATGCTTATATTTATACTAGGGGTTTAGTACTCAAAATTATTGTACTCTTTACAAACTCGTACTATTAATGCAGAAGATGGGATCTTTATATGTCTCAATTTTTTCAAAGGAAATTTGAAACGCAGTTAGATATTAGTCTGAAACAATGCATAGAGTACTTTAAGTCGTGGAAAATATACGGGAACGCGGTCTACGCGGGTCACCGCGGTTGCTGCTAATATACAATGACATAATTAACTTCATTACTCGCCGCCTAAGCTACAGCCGGTTGATGTGACACGGCACTTGTATTCATTGAAGCTTTTTTTTCAAAATCAGTCCACAGGTTTAGTCTCATATTAAGCCAAAATAAAAGTCATCCTTCTCAACCTATTCGTTAACGGCGAGCTCTGCTACACGCGGGTACATAGCTGGCAAAAGAGGTTTTGTTTTAAATTCGTCCTTTATGAACAAAATATACACAGCCAGCTAAATTAAGCAAACTTAAGGGTTTGTACCCTTTGCACTAGCCCGAAGTTCCAACTGACTTAGGTTCCTTAAAAAATGTGAAGTTGATCAAATTGAAATTGGGCAAATTTGTCCCGGACCAACACTGAAAATATAATAGGTATTTCTTTCAAATACGGTATTATTTAGATGTCCGTAATAATTGTATTTATTGCAAACGTAATTGATGGACAAGTGGTTAAATAATACTGGTATCAATATTTCCTTTAAAAATATATGAGTTTCATTTTAAATACTGAGTTACAAAAAATATTAGAACAGTTACAGTACCTACTAGCAAAATAGAAAATAAAAGCGCATCTTTGTGAGAAATGCGATAAAGTAAATTGCAAAGTGACTTGCATTTTACTGGAACAACCATTATTTATATCGTGGAGAACACATTTTCTCTTTACCATGCTTGCTGGAATATTTCAAAGTTCAGAATTTGGCTTCATCATACCACTTACACTCTATTTAATAAAACAAATAAGAGATTATTTCACAAATTATATATTACGGAAGAAACCTTAGTGAAAATATCAAATTTCACAACCCTGGGCCCGTAAATTCTAATCCTGGTACAAGTTTATCATGATCAGTAGTTCTAACTGCGAAGAAAAAGATCAAGGTGAATCCGGTCTGTCCCAAAAAATAATGACCCAAGCCAATTTGCATTTGGCCAGCATGGTGGATGGCCTGGATACTTTTTTTATTTGTGAATAAATGCCCAGATGTGAAAATTAACAGTTTTTGTTTGCAGAGTTATTAGATAGATAAATAACTCTTCATTGTGACACAAAAACAGAAATATTACAGTAAAACACTTATAAACTAGCACCACAAATGGCGGCTTTATTGCTTAGAGCAATCTCTTCCAGGCAACCAGCTTAAAGGAAATTCGCCTACAAACATGGTTAGGCGAAGCGAGGTGATATTTTTCCGAATACTACTAAATAAATACTACAATATAAAACAAATTAATACATAATATACATAATCATCCAAAGGTAATAAATAAAAGTGAGTCTAAAAAACATAGGTAACATACAACTTATATTAATTAAGAAAATATCACTTGGATACAACCACTAGTAGACTGCAGGCCCGTGAACAAAATTTATGGGTCAAATGAACCACCAGGAGACCTATGTAGGATGATAGAAGGGTATAAAATAATAAGATTTAGCACGATGCCGTCACTTGAAAGCTGTCCAACTGAGCGCAGGTGAAGATAGGCGGTTGCGATTCTCGATCATTTCTCCTTGTCACATGGTTTTTGTACGGCATTGCGGAATAATGGATTTGAAAAGGTATTGAAACTGTATGGAACCAATGCCGTACATAATCCAATGACCAAATTTACCCTGGAAATCGCCGGAGAATAAGATTTTTTCCGACAAAAATAACATTTAAAAATTAAATTTTTCAATTTTTATAGTTCTTATCCATTATTCACTAACGTTATTACATTATCAACTAACGTAACTAAAAATCATGCGACAAGGAGAAATAATCAAACCTCTTCGTGAGAGTTTTTGATACATAACCATGAAACGATGTCGCTTTTTCGCTCTATGATAACTCTGATGGATAAAAGGGCGGGTGGTATTTTTAGTTTATGCAGATCAATTGCATACTCTCCGAAGTGTATCCGATGAGGTACTATTACTAAGGTACTTACTTAGGTTGTCGTAAACATTATGCTCCGATTTTATGTATTTGAATTCGATATATTCCTAAAATTGGACATAAGGACATTGCAACTTTAGTGAAAAACACGAAACAATACACTCGTAATTACGTAATATCGTGAAAATAATCACTAAGTTATTTTTCTATGTTGAAATGGCATTTACTGCCCTAGGCCTGTTTTTGTTGAACTTTTTTCTTAATAATATATTTCAAAAGAAGGTTGAAGTAAATTATCATTGAAAAGTTGAATTATTCAAGGGATTCGGTCACGGTACAAGAGTTGCGGAAATTCAACTATAGTCAAAGTCTATTTTCCCAACCACATATTGATGTTAATACATCTTTTCCCCACGAACCGACTGCCTTGCATATTCCACGCGAACGCTCAGTCGTCGCGAAAACATTTACTAAACATTTATTCCAAGGGTATTTATTGTCTAACTATAAAATAATATATCTAAAAAAATATTTAATTTTGATACCTTATATCACCTTTTTTCAATTCGTTACAAATTAAGTTTTGGCACGAATATAATGTGTACCTACGCGACAGCAAAATTTCAACAATTTCAGGTTAGTTTAAATGTATACAATAAAGTATTTTAATCATTAACAAAATTGTTGAAAAAAAATCAATCACTTATTTAAAATTTGGGTACACTGTTAAACTTTAAATTTGTAATGAGTATCCCATATCAAACACAAACATGATAAGCGTACCAACTGTAACATATAAATATATTACATGAATTGAGTAAAATTTAAATAAGATTCCTAGTTCTGGTTTTCCCGGCGTAATGTTTTTAAGAATGTTCATGTTGCATAATACATTCGTAGAGGGTCGTTGAAACGTTTTATTTTCTGGGGTAATGAGAATTCTTATGCTGTTCATTTTCAAATCTATATTACGATACATATTTTTCGATTTAGAATTCAATTTGAGTGAAATTTTACTTGAAATCTACATGTTTGCCTACCTACCTACGTTTGTTGGAAGGATTTAAAAAGTGGATTATAATTCAGCTTTAAAAAAAAAATATTTCTTGATTCAGCAGTTATTAGAGTTTGCTTTTCTAAGCATAAACCACCCTCGAAATAACTATTATTTTTTAACATTTACTTAAGTATTTTTTGTCCTCGTTAACTAAAATCTAACGACAGTGCAATTAATTAATTACCTGAACCCGTAAACGCCTCAGTAGTGCGTCCTGTAGCATAAACGTCAAACAACTGTACTCTAAACATCACTTGTCATCACCACAAAAAATCACAATTCACTCGTACAAAACTAGCATTTTAATTAACTTAATGTACGCGTAATCCCAACGATAAAGAGAAAAATTTCATCGCGTGTGTATTACTGAAAGTTCGAGGGCGAAAATCGCCTCCGTCTATATAACGTGTGCTCGAGCCGAAAGCCAAAGCCGTACTGAAAGCTTCGCCTCCCTTAGTGGGTATGCGATGCAACCTGAAGGAAAATCCGCTGAATGATGCGTACATTGAAGCGTTTTTATCGATGCTCGAAGCATTAGAGCTAGTTATACGAGCGATTTGTACTTATTATCCCGCTTTGAATTGCGTTTGGTCGTTAGCTTCCTCGATCAAGTGGAAATGCAGATAAAAGCGGGAAATGTTTATTCACCCACATTTTAAATTGAGATTTTCCTTTTAGACCATCATCTACTTGTGTAGTACAAGTTAGTATATATTTGTACTACATGCATTGGTTAAAAGACACTTCTTATGTAGCATCTACTGAAAGGTTTTGCGGAGTGTCGTCACCAATACGTTAATGGATTACTGTGTAAACGCAAGCTGTACGTAACACCTATGATACTTGTATAAATTACATTCATCACGTTTTCAGCGGCGGTAGATCGCAGCAATTGATCGCCGCTGTTAGTTGGTCTCTTATGCATTCCCAGATTGAATCAAATGAAAGGTCTACACCTCTAAGATGCTCATCAATATTTTTGATAAAAATGTTATAGTTAAAATAGGCTAAAATAAATTTGATTAGACGTATTTTTATAGTTTGGAGTGACGGGACGAATAAAACACGTGCCTGATGGTAAGTACCGTGCCTACACACATAGTTCAAGGTTCAAGGACCCACATAGGTCTATAAATTTAGCATTTTATTGCGCTTGTTAACCGAATATGATTATTTATCTTTTAACCGACTTCAAAACAGGAGGAGGTTATCAATTCGACCAATATGTTCTTTTTTTCTTCTTTTTATGTATGTTACTTGATTTCTCGAGAATCCCCGCAACGATTTTAAAATTTAGTTTTGTGTACGGATGGGCTTGCTTCCCGAATAGCTCTATATAAATATTATCGAAAGTGGTTTTTAAAATATGAACCATAAACTTAAATTTGCGTAATTTTCTGGATGACGTAGTTGTAGATTTCACAAATGTTATGAAACTCGATCCTGTCAATACGAAATTGTGAAAACTCACTCACCTATTTGAAGTCGGTGCTAGCCAAGTCTAACAGGTAGTGGATAGATACTATTTACCTATGCTTACTTACCACATGCCTACATAGTGTCAATCAAGTAACTTTTTGACCTGACTAGCAACGACTTGAAATAGATGAGTGAGTAGCGCTTATAATAATGATATTAATTTATTTTTCGCTTTTGAGTGCCTATTTGTAGTTTTGAAGATGGTTTAATTTTTCGTGCAAAAATAGTTTATTGCTTTATAAGTTGCTGTAAAGCCCCACTTTCAACCTGTCCAATGTTCAATAGTACATGAGCTTTTTCTAATAAATATTTACTTACTACTAAGCTCCACTGCCAGTACATTTTATAAAGACCCAGTTCTGTTGATTACAACTTTTTTTTCTTATCTGTTCTCATAAAATATGTGGCGTGGATAAATACCAAATTAATTTAAAAAAATATGTACGACATATCTTACTCCTCTGTCCGGGCAATCTTCGTAAAAAGAGTAGAAAGTTTTTTGCATCACATAATACGAGTAAATATAAATAATATAGGTACATACTGTTTTCATATTATATTAATCTCAAAATTTTATATTAACTTCACATGTTTGACTGTTGAAACTTACTCCAAGATCTGAAAGTGTCAAAATTTAAAGTGATTTATGGTTTTAGTCTCACAATGACAAGTTAAACATGTACATGTAGGCTGATTGTACCACTAGACGCTAGTGTTAGAACGGATATCACAAAATGTCCTCTTGTATTCCCTTCAAAATTGTTTATGCCTAAAATCTTAGAGTAGCCAAATCTTACGCAAATATTTTCCTTTCATTTTATCTAAAACTATTCGAAATGTTAGCTTTAGCTAAAAACTAACTTCGAAAATGTTTTATCTACAGAAAATGAGAAAAACATGCAGACCGTATAAAATGTTCTGATAACATTTTTCTACGCAGATCCCATAAAACATTCATGGATGATGACTATGCGCATTTTATTAAAATAAATCGATTTCGTTTATGGGGCTAGTTCAGTTGGTTTGCCATCTCATTTGCACATACGTGTTTTTAGACATACTGAACTGCGGCCTAAAATTACAATGATGCCTTTTTCGCGATTGAAAGTAATAAAATCATCAAAAAAAAATCTTTAAGTATCTAAATTTTAACTTCAATCATAATTTTAATGTTAACTTTTACTTTTCGATTCAATTTTAATGAATCACTCTGTTTTAATTTGGAAGAATGTGAAAGTATGTAGTAGGCTCCGGACTAACTTAAACTTATTGTTATTTATAATTATTTATATGGTTTTATGCCTGTAGACAGGTAAGTTGTATACTTCTAAAAAACTCGACATGGCGGTCTCTTAAAGCCTGTTTTCACTTTGATTAGCGTGATTTGAGTGCAGGTGATTAGTAATCGCAACTGATTAGTGCAGGTGTGTAGTACGAGTGCTGTTAGATAATGTATAGTAAGTTTAGTTCATTCATTTATTATAATGCGAATATGTGGACCTCAAGTTTCTTATATTCACTTAAAGTTATTTACTTCCGAACCTATTACGGGATGTTAATACTTTCACTTATATGTAGAAGTGCTCCTATCTCGGGCTCCTATAATTTTGTAGTGAGGGTGTTTAGAATTATAAAGGCATTAATGTTTTATACAGTATGTAGTTATACATAGGTCAAGTCTTAAGCCTATTTTGCAATTTTTTCCAAAAAGCGAGAGTCTGACTCTATATGCTAAACACTGCTGTCTAGACGTGTTTAGTGGCAGGCCCGCTGCCAATGAGGTGGAAAGCTACACGCAAAAACATAAAGCACGCTTCAAATCACTTCACGATGCAAGTTACTATGATGATGTCCTCCTTGACGTATCCGCCAATGCCGAACCTGGCTAATTTCTATTATGATTTCTTAGGTGGCTTGCAAAACCAAATTTCGTTCTGAAAGTTCTATTGCATGGCGCACATTGCAATAGACCCTCAGTGTTATATGTGTAGGTGTAGGATGGCTTAAGGCGGGTCTGTCTAATGAGGCGTTTTGCGTCAAGGTCTTGCTGTCGTATTTGTTCCAAATTTCGAACAGACTCATAGACAGAGCAGCGCCATTCACGTCTCTGTTTTGCTATATTTTCCCATCCTTCGCATGAGATGTTGCATGCCGTAAGATGGCGCTTTAGTACATCTTCGTAGCGCAGATACTGACCGACAGGTGTACGCTTTCTTTCGAGAAAAATACAACTCTAGGCAGCCTAGAATCATCCATGCGACACAAAATATCCTGAACTCTGAACAAGTAATGCCGCTATGTCAAGAATCCCTGTTTTCCCATAATATCTGAGTTTGATGATTGCGCTAATCAATCGGTGTCCACACGTGTTTGCTACTAATCACTTAAAACGTGCACTGATCACCTGCAATAACCACTAATCAAAATGTAAACAGGCCTTTACAAGACCTTTTCTGGAGAACAAAATAATCTACAATAGACAGGCACACTGTACTTACTACGAGTATTCTTGAAATGAAAACTGTCCGTGAGTACCTAACAACTAAAATACCCGTGGCTGATGCTCCTCAATTCTCTGCGACAGATTTCTGCCCACTCGATTCTGGTTTTTAAACTTCACTAAGACTATTGTTGTTTGTTGTCAGTTTATAATATTATATTTGTTATACTCGTAGTTTTTTTCTTTCATTGCAAGCGACTCCACAGCTTTTTGCGAGAGCTAAACGTGTAAATAACGCAAAATGTTCCGTTTACCTTTGAAACTTAGTAAGTAAATAGCTAAGTAAGTCGGTTCTTCAGTGTCCCGTGTTAATCTTCAAGGATCAGGCGGACATAAATTGCGAAAGCGTCGCGCCGTAACACGCTCGGGTGAAACACGAAACAGAATGTCTGGGAACGTTTGTACCTGCGTTTTTCTGTGGATAAAGAAAATGGCAGTAATCATGCTGGATACAAGGAACTCACAGGCTTTCATGCTGATCATTTAGATTTTTAACTAAATGCTTTAAATTGCTAGCCTGATATTCCATAGGACACAATCTGATTCAACATTGAATAATAGTCAAGTCCTAGCGACCTAGCGTAAACGAATAGTTAAAGTTATTGAGTAGGTTCGTCATCAAAAGTATTTTTAATCCAATGACGGACGCGGGCCATCTTTGATGACTTTCTTCAATTCTTTGTTTTGCGATTACTGGTTTTGCACTTAGCATTTTCACCGTAAAATAATGCTTAGTAGTACAGTTGGTATGATTAGTAAATAATCTAACGTAATGTAATCTTACCAAACTAAACCATATTGTATATAAATAAATACGCTATAAAAAATTGCGAAGTACAGTTGAATTTTGAATGCATGTGAACTATATTTAAAAAAAAGATCGGATATCGAGGGTGTCGAGGGGTTTTATTGTTAATATTAAGGATAGTTAGTACAAGTAAAACAAAACATGCGTGCGTCATTTGGTAATAATATTTTTGTAATTGAAATGAAATAACGAACCAATGAGACAATAGTTATTTGTTATACAAGAGTGCAAAGTTGATTTTTAACCGCGTGCTCAATTTTGATGACCGAGCAAGCGAAGGATTCTAAAATTGAATCACGAGCGCAGCGAGTGATTCAAAATAGAATCCTGAGCGTAACAAGGAGTCAAAAAACACAAGGTGAAAAGTCTTGCACTCGAGTGCAACACGTAACTTTTCATTCCACCTCAGCGAGGAAATGGCTAAATGCAAATTATTAATGCAAATCTTTTAATGTTTTCGCGCTAAGCATATTAAAAAAAAGTAAGTACACCAAGGAGGTTCCGAGTCTGAGTTTTTAACATATTAAAAAAAAAATTATGATGCATTCGGCACCAAGGAGGTAGAAATAAATAGGTTGAATTATGTTTTGAATTCAAAACCTCAGTACACACGATGTTCTAAATTCAAATTTACTTTAACCTCTAGAGGGTAAAAACGACTTTTGCGCCCTGATATCGAGGAGTAAAAGTGCTCTTTCCGAGCTGGTGGGATGAAATAGTTATTTGATATATACAAGAGTGCAAAGTTGATTTTTAACCGCGTGCTCAATTTTGATGACCGAGCAAGCGAAGGATTCTAAAATTGAATTAAACTGAGTGAATCAAAAGAGCACAAGGTGAAAAATCTTTGCACTCGAGTGCAACACGTAACTTTTCATTCCATCTCAGCGAGGAAATGACTAAATGCAAATTTTTTAATGTTTTCGCGCTAAGCAAATTAAAAAAAAGTAAGTACACCAAGGAGGTTCCGAATCTGAGTTATTAACGTATTAAAAAAAATGTATGATGCATTCGGCACCAAGGAGGTAGAAATAAATAGGTTGAATTATGTTTTGAATTCAAAACCTCAGTACACACGATGTTCTAAACTCAAATTTACTTTAACCTCTAGAGGGTAAAAACGGCTTTTGCGCCCTGATATCGAGGAGCGAAAGTACTCTTTCCGAGCTGGTGGGATGAAAAAACATTTAAGGCCAGGTTATTCTGTCAAAGTAGGCATTTAACGCTATCTTGTTCTCGCGACCGTCACCGACCGCCGAATCGGTGCCACAGTGCAGAAATAACTTTAAAATATTGGACTATGTAATTTAAACTCATTTTTTGTTCAAGATTTGTTTATACTAGTGATAACAATTTTGTGAATAGTGATAAGAGTTTTTTTGATATATGAACGAAGAAATATTTAATTTATCTATACTCGTAGAAATACAAAACTCAACCTTTTGTTTTTGGTCACACTATAAGTTGAGAAAGGCTTTTCCAATTTCATGCATCTTTTTAAAATGTTTCCTAATAATTCACAAGTTCGTCAAACATTAAAAAAAATGTGCTGAAACGTAATGAAAGGCCAGTAAAATAGAAGGTTTTGTTCAACTTTGCACTAAATTTCTAATCCAATTTTTTTCTATGAGGTAAAGATCACTTACTGAGCATAAAATTACAATATGCTCACAGATCCAGGTGGAGCTTCAAACGCCAATTGAAAAAAACTGTTTTAGCCGATATTTTGGAAACTATATATTTTGACAACAATTGTAGAAAATAAAATTTTGCATCTTTTGTTGCTTGTAAACTTTTTTTGTAAAACTTACCGTTTACGATTTATAGGCCATTTAATGATACGGTTGTGATGATGCCGATAATAGTGGATGAAAATGATGTGGTCTACGATGTAACTTGCTTCTCTAATAGAAACAAACACAGTGTACCTCGTAACCCCTAGGTTCGAACCTTCGACAAAAACCCACTCTGGCAATGCGTTTCACAGCTTAGTTGTTCTTATTACAAAAGTGGAGACCAAACTCTTCGTTCAACTCTTCAATCATGATGATTAACGGTGCTGTTTATTCGAGCAACGAGCAATATGATAGAATAACTTTAATTTAAAAACCCCGACTACAAAAAAACTACACGTAAAAAAATATTACCTACTATCTAAGGACACTTTGGCAAATGAGACTAGTCTTAGAATATCTTAGTTACCAAAATACATCCAGCCGTTTGAAAGATATGTGGAAATAAAAGTTTTACAAACATAAACATAATGGACTGCGGTGTTCGTCAAGGGGGGTTAACCTCGCCGGACTTCTTTAATTTATATATAAATGACCTGATCGAAGAGTTGAGAAGCACCAGAGTCGGATGTCATATTGGCGATCTGTGTGTAAACAACCTTAGCTACGCGGACGACATGGTACTTCTCAGTCCATCGGTTAATGGATTAAGAAAGTTGTTAGCAGTGTGTGAACGTTATGCTGCTAAACACGGGCTAAAATACAACGTAGCTAAAACAGAACTGTTAGTATTCCGAAACGGAAGAGGTCCGGCGACGCTGCCAGATGTTTACTTGACAGGTTTACCAGTAAAGGTGGTTAGGCAGTTCAAATATCTTGGCCACATGATGACGGAAGATATGACGGACAACCTTGACATGGAGCGGGAGAGAAGGAGCCTGTCCATCAGGTGTAACATGCTTGGGCGACGTTTTGCAAAATGTTTGGATGAACACTACACTAGAGCAGCATATAGTACCATAAGGATCCAATATAATGATGCATTTTGGATCCTTATGAAAAAACCGAGGTTTTGCAGCGCGTCGGCCATGTTCGCGGATGCACGGGTTCCTGTAATGAAAAGCAGTGCGGATGGACAACGACTGACTTTATTGTTCTAGAAAGAAGAAACTTCAAAGAGTTCATAGTTAGCGCCACTGGTTACATTTTGTTACTCATTCTTACAACAGATGACGCTACTAGTCTACTAGCTATATTTTGTTATACATTCTAACACCCCCACTTAACAAAATAATAGATACATACATTCACCATATTATATTATTATGTTTAAGCATATAAACCAAACATTCCTAAAAAGTTATAATGTTTTACTTTACATAAACCCTTGGTTAACAAATCTGCGGGCATCTCTGATGTGGGCAAGTATTTAATCTTTACAATGTCGCTAGCAACTTTCTCCCTACAAAAATTATACCGCACGTCTATGTGTTTGGTCCTTTTATGGTGAATAGGATTCGCTGACAACTTATGGGTCGATTGGTTATCATTAAAAATTGGTATCGGATAAGTTTCATTAGTTAACTCAAATAACAAATTCTGCAAGTAGACAGCTTCTTTGTAACTCTCCGAAATGCCCAAATATTCAGCCTCCGTACTGGATAACGCAACAGTAGACTGCATCTTGGTTTCCCAAGAGATAGCACAACCTGACAACCTAAAGAAATATCCAGTATAGGATCTTCGATCTATTACATTACTGGCCCAGTCTGCATCTACAAAAGCTTCTAACTGACTATTGCCATCAGCTGAAAACTTTAAACAAAACTCTTTAGTTTTCTTTAAGTATTTTAGAACTCTCATTGCATAAGCCCAATGCCTCTCATCGTAACAGTTATTAAACTGGCTTAAGAAATTCACAGAAAAACAATATCAGGACGTGTGAGCACAGCTACATACATAAGTGAACCAGTCAATTTCTGATAACTTTGTTTCCCATTACTCACTTTTAGTTAATTCAATGCTTCGTCTAGCGATATTTCATTTGCATTTTTTTTCATTTTATATTTATTTTGACCAACGCAAGCTCTACCAACACCGTACCAATCAGGCTGCTTGCGGATACGCTTACTAGCCTTTTCTATTGGAAACTCCGTGGGTAGCCCTGTCTGCGACATGTGATCTCGCACAAGCTCTGCAGGTTCTGCCTCTATCATATCTGTAGAGTCCTCAAATACCTCTTCTTCAGTACTAGTACTTTCTCTTTTGAAGTTCAGTGCTTTCTTCTTCTCCTGATCTTCTAATATACTTACGTCGCTCATGTCCCCCACTTCTTGGGTACATACTGGTCTTTCTTCCTTTACTGGAAAAATGTCATCACTGCTCTCACTAATGTCAAAGTGTAATACATCTTGAAAAATGAAAAGCAGTGCGGATGGACAACGACTGACTTTATTGTTCTAGAAAGAAGAAACTTCAAAGAGTTCATAGTTAGCGCCACTGGTTACATTTTTGTTACTCATTCTTACAACAGATGACGCTACTAGTCTACTAGCTACATTTTGTTATACATTCTAACAGTTCCTGATTTCTTTGCTGTTGTTCGGGCGCGTATTGCATCCTTTTGGGACAGGATACGCGAATCGAACAGCAGCATAATACGTACCATGTCCGAGGATTTATATAGTCCTATATATAGATCGTGGATTGCTGTCCACCAGAGCAAAAATCGCAAATAAGATTTAAGATTGTGTAGTTCTTTCAGTATTGGGTTTTTTTTTTAAAATAATGTTTAGATTTAATTTTGTATTGTACAGCATAATTGACATAACTTATTGTTCTTCTTTAAAATTTGATGTTTTTTTTTATGGGTTATTTGCCTGAAATAAACGTATTTATTATATAAAGATACGCGCGAAAAACATAACTTTCTTCCATTCCGGTAAAAAGAGACATGTTTATGCTACTGGGAACAGAATTCACATCTTATTTTTTAAATTGTTATCAATAAATTGGACATAATAAATCGTAATCGGTAAGTTCGAAAAAAAAGGTTTACTGGCAACAAAAGATGGGAAATTTTATTTTCTACAATAATAATAGGCTTTATAACTTTTTCGGAATATCGGCCAAAACGTTTTTTCGAGCTGGAATTTGAAGTTCCACCTGGATTTGTTATTATTTTGTAATTTTATGCTCAGGAAATGATTCTAAACCTTATATAAAAAATACGAATCGGAAATTTTGTACAGTGTTAAATTCTAAATTTGGTCGAGTGTCTAAATTTCATTTTAAATAAGTTTTAAATGAACGAAGTTGGGTTTTTAGGGATTCGTAGACAAATTTGTAAATGTCCATCCGTATGTGACAGCCATTTTTCTCCGAAACTATAAGAAGTATACTATTAAAACTTGGTAAGTACATGTATTCTATGAACAATATTAACATTTTCATACAAAAAAAGAAAAAACAATAAATTTTGGTGGTGTCACAAACTTGGAAAAGAAATAAAAAAAAATTCTATCAAAACCATACGTGTATCTATGGATAGGTGTTCAAAAATTGTATCGAAGTTTCTAACTTTTTTTTTCTAAATAGTTTGCGCAAGAGTCTCTTCCAAAGTGGTAAAATCTGTATGTGAGGACTTTTCTTCCAAGTACTACGTACCTTACTACCAAAGAATTTACCTAAATCCCATATAAATGCAAGTTAGGTGTAATTTATGATACCTAACTTGCATTGATATTAGGGGATTTACCCATTCCTCTCATTATTTCCTTATCCCGATACTTATCTATTTTCCATTGCATCCGCATTGAATTTTTTACTGATGTGTTATCGACGTCAGTTTTTGAGACTCCCTTATTGGTCTACAACATTAAGTAAACAGCGTACTAATTAGTATCAGCGTCTGTTTGCAATTCAATGAAAACGGTATCAAAAATCAAGATCATAGCGTGCTTCATTAGTAATACCTACTGATATTGTTATACTGTGGCACGATGATCGTAATATTTAAAATTTATTGGTTGTCAAAATTGCAAAATCAAGCACAGGCCCGTCGTCCGTGAGCGCCGAAACGCGACTGATCAGGCCTGCCGAACGGCGCGCTATATATATGGTAGATATTAAAACATAGTGAATAACTGATACTTTTATCAAGTCAAACTCTGCGAATGCATCTTTAACTTTTAGTGGCTTTCGTTGAGTACAAAATTTAGTAAAAAAATTCATTAGTTTAGTCATAAACTTGAAAAACTTTTGAAAAGGGGTAACTTTGGGATTTTTTCTATCAAGTAAAATTCATTAAATCGTGCTATTGACTGCGAATTGCACTAGATTAGATCCTTAACTAATACATATATTTTTTTCAGAGTTTAATACACTATTTTAAAGGTCTTAAAGTTGTTTTAAAAATTCAAAATTACGGCCCACACGCCCTTAACTGGTATAATCTTAATTTGGTCCGCGTCCTGCCAATATAGGAACGCGGGCAGACCGCAACCCACGCGGTCTTCACCGCACAAATCACCAAATTACTAAGGCAGGAAAGGCACAGTAAATTCCTGCTACTGAATGCCCCTAATCCACAAAGTAAATCACCTAACGTGGACGGACTTAGGTGAAAATGTTCATGCTTGACTTGACAAAAACGCATTGAATAACTTTTTATCAAATTCAAGTATGTAGGTATGTGCAGCATGCTTGTTACACTCTTATCTATGTCTTTTCTATCACTCTTTGAGGGTGAAACTTAAATTTAATCTTTCTCATCAAATATGCTATAATAGTTATAGAGATGCATTGTAGTCTTCACTAGGGTGTTAAGATTTGATTTTTGAAGGAAAACTTCTTTTGGCGCGCCACAGACATAAATATTTTTCGTGCGTTATGAATTGAATTTTAGCGTCACGATCGGTAATGATAAGAAATCTTCGGGTAAACTCGGAATCATGGATCATGGATGGTCTAGAAATGATGATGCATTTCTAGATGGCCATACTCATGGTTTCACCCGCGTAGTTTTCAAAGTAAGCTATCAAATTCTGACTTATAAGGGTAGGATTTCATGGAGCGGTTTCAAACCGCGCCCGCGCGCGAGCGCGGGCGCACGCCCGCGTCTTCTGTAGGATGCAGATTTGTATGTAAAATTGAATTCAAAACTCACGAGGCGGTTTACGCCCGCGCTACCACGCGGGTGCCGCGCGGCGCCCGCGTGGCTACCGCGCCGCGCTGCGCGCGCAACCGCGCGGTCGCTACGCGGGTGCCGCGCGGCGCCCGCGTAGCGACCGCGCGGTTGCGCGCGCAGCGGCGCGGTAGCCATCTGCAGCCAATGATTTCAAAAGGAAGGATGCGCCCTACTTATACATTTTTAGAAAACTTCTTAATACAAGTAAAAACAGTAAGATCTGTAAATCATACGAACTACGTGAGTGCCGCGTTGACGACAAAAGACGGCATGACATTGTACAAAAAAAAAACGTAATTTCATACATATTTTTTATTTGCAATTGGAATACAATTTTTACTATACGTGTGCACACCAACAGCCAAAAGCATCATGTAGCTGTTAAATGTCTTTCAAGTTTCTGTGAAAACTCTAAACGAACTACATATGTATAGGTATTCAAAATAGTTTCTCAAATATTTAAATACAATAATAAACATAGTAAAAAGTATTTTTATTAATGTACGAGTATCATTCATTTTTTTTTCAAATCGGTTCGTTAGTTTCGAATCCTATTCAATGCAAACACAAAATTCGAAAGTATTTACAAATATTTTCTCTTTGTAATGTACTCAAACCTAAGTGTAGATTAAACCTATTTAGTCTTATTCCAAAAACTAAGATACTCGTAGTACAGATTTAAACCAGGACTAACTAATCCAGGTTTGATACGGTATTAAACTTAGGACCAGGTTTAAAATGCGTTCCTATTACAAAACTCAGACTATCCAAAGACTACTTAGTCCAAGGTCAAGCCTGAGATAGCCCAACGTTATACAACAATATTAACATTTTTTGGAACTGCTTTTATTTTGAAGATTGACCCACCCTTGTTTACCGTAAAAAATTACATTTCATTTCAAAATATTAGTATTTTCGATGAGTAAATATACTAATATACAATATTAGACTAATTTTGAAACACTAACGACTGATATGACGTCACTAGTCGCAAAATACTGGTCGCGATTCATGACTGTATGTTCAGGTTATGTGTTTTTGAAGTTATACTTCTTTAGGCGCGTTATGAAAAAATGATGAGAGTGAAATTTTAAGATGCGCGCGCACCTGTGACACAAAATTAACAGTATGAAGTCGTCTGCTTAAGGTGGTTCGGTTTTCAAATTTTCATACTAATCTATTTGACCATTCATGGGCGACGAGAGTATAATTTTACACTGAAATGACTATAGTTGACATTTAAATTGGTCTTTATTTGCGGTATTTCATATTTAGTTGAAGAAAATTGTAGATTAATAGTAGAAATAACATCGAATTTTCTGTTCATTTATGTCAATGTGTGAGTGAACACAGATAGTGTCGTACGGTTGCCGCTACTAGGCATAGAATACATAATAGTAATTATACGGCGAAGACGCGCGACTATGCCAGCTCGTGACATACGCGGGTAACGCGCTGTTGCCGCTCTTCTCTGTCAACTTTGCTCAGCTGGCTCAGCTCAAGAATCAAATAAATTATTGAAAGATTGGACAATGTATTGCCAGTATTTGAATGTTATATATTGGATAAATTTTCGGTGGCGATAAATTTAATAAAATAAAAGAAGTATAACTTCTCACGCGCGTACATAAGTACACGCACCCATTTTGTCTTATCATTACTTGAATACAAACAATCAAAATCGTTGTCGCTAAGATCGCAAACTATAAAAAAAGCAGAAATGTAAACAGTTTAATCAGTTTTGACAGTTTATTTTGCGACTTGTGACGTAATAATTCATATCGGTGTAGCCAGTCACGTGACAACAGATTAAAAATATAGGATTTAAAACCATTTATAATAAATTTACTACGTAATATTAAATTATAATAATGTGATTTTCGATATTCTATTAATGGAAACTATCATAAAATTAACATTAATGTGTAACATCCCTATTGCGAGAGTTCAAATTGTTAAATATGGAAGAAACAAGTGTTGTCCTAACCTTAAAATGACAGATCCGAAGTAAGTCCATAGTTAAACTAGCGTTTCGACTGTTAATCTTTAGGATCATAGATAGTACGCGGCTTAGAGAAAAACTTCGTTTTGTAATAACGCTTAGACTTAGAGTTGGTTTAAACCTGGCTTAATTCCAGTACTATAATTAGTCCGTGTTTTGGAATAAGACGGATTACGTTTTGTTTTATTATTAAATCCCAAAATTCAAAATCACTTGCACTAAATTCGACAACAATAAAACAACAACAAAAATCACGTTTGTACAAGGCTACTTCGTCCACTTCACGCGTTCAATGGCGGTTATTTTGTGGAAATTCGTAGAAAAATACTATCACTTTAAAATGTATGCCTATTAATCTAACAAACAGTAACAAAAGAAAATTAAGGTTAAATACTTACTGATGATACCATATCCCATCTTTCTTTGTAACTTTTGTGTCGTAGTTTTTGCAACCTTTTAGCACACAATTATGCATTTTAATGCCCACCAAATACTCGTTTCCTTCCGCCCACTGAACGCTGTGAACTGAGTCACGCTGGCCCTAAAAATGTTTTAGGGCCAATGCGGTGTTTTTTTTTCGTACGGTTGGTCTGGTCCTTCTTTATATAAGTCAATGTTCTGGCAGTCAGTTGAGGGCGGGAGAAACAAAAATAGTGCTGCCCTTATTAATTTACTTTTCGCTTTTGAATGCCTTTTTTTGGTTTTGAAGTCGGTTATTTTAAACGTAACTTTTTATGTTTTTTTATTTTATGTTTTGTATTTTTTAGTGTTTGTAGGCTATTCTGTAAAATAGGATAGGGTTGTTCTACCTCTCGAATACATCAAGTATTTGCTTGGTTGTAATCTATTATCTGCAATAAAATATAAGTTTATTGCAGATTAGATAGATTACATATGGACTACTTTTCATCACATGAAAATAACGGGAACTAGTTATAATAAATAATGTTATATAATAATGAGGCTAAATGAATTTGACTTTGTTACTAGATCTAGTGAGTTTTTAATGCCTGGCGGAACATTTTTGTATGATTTAAGGTTAAGGTAAAAAACCTGTGTTTATTTTAGTGATTTTTTCATTGCCAACGCATCAGTTATGTCAAGTTTTACTGAAACATGCTAAACTTATGGTTTACCTCGAGGACACAGTCAACTTCCGCTTGTTTTAATACGTTGAGCTATGTCAATAACTTTGGTTCACTGACGGATGACTTCGTTTCGTATACGATCACTCAGAAAAACACCAACCATTGCTCGTTTCACAGCACGCTTTTCAACTGGTGCACGGTTTTATATAGGTTCGTTTGGAGACCGATGCGTTGGGAGGCGTAAACAAGACCCTTCAGTATCTCTTGTAGATCCCCCCAGCATTTCGGCCATTACGACGATATCGTTTGGTGAGATACGCCTGTTGCCGTAATCATAAATGTCACGTCCAGTCTAATCCAGCGAGTTTCGAACTTGAACAGTCATAGTTGCGGCGTTATACAAATATCTCATTACCTCGATATATCTCGGCTTCTCGGCAGTCAATTTGGCATCGCTGTTGGGATTCCATGACCAACCAGACTTTCACCGAGTAATCCGTCATGCTTTCTCATAGCCCATAAACGCTATGTCAAGGGGCTGATTGTACTCATTGGTGTTCTATACAATTTGCCACACAGCTTAAATAGATTCTTCTTCTTCCATCATTTCCAGAGTCTGTTTCGAACGCTTCGACTTTAATCTTGCTCTTACGCCTCATCGCAAAACATTTCGTGGCTTCCTCCCGCAAGACTCTACGAGTAGAGATTCACTCTGACAAGTTCTTGGTCAATATCGTCGGAGTCAAAAAAAAGTTTCTCAGAAATCGTCATAGAATAAGAAATTAAAACAATTTGTGGAATAAGATACATATAAGTACAGATTACAGATAATATAAGCTTTTCTTAATTTGCGGCTGCGATAAAAAAATATTATTTATTTCCTTTATTGCCATTTTACCCGACTGAAAGAAGAATTATGGTTTTCGAGTGTATCTGGTATGTGTTTAAATTTCTTTATTTCCACGTTTCTTCCAAACGCCTGGATTTTTATAACTAAGATATTCTTAGATTAGTGTCAATCGCCAAAGTATCATCACATAGTACATAATGTTTTTTATGTGTTGATTTTTTGCAGTCGGGTTTTTTTAATTCAAGGTTTTCTATCGTGTTGCTCGAAAAAATCAACATCGTTCATTATTGATTAAAGAATCTAACAAAGAGTTTTATCTCCACCTTTGTAATAAGAAAGACTACTTAGGCTGTGAAACGCATTGCCAGAGTGAGTTTTTCGTGATGGTTCGAACCTTGGGATTTTCGAGTCGAGAGTGAATTTGTTTCTGTTAGAGAAGGAAGCGCCGTCGTAGACCATATCATATTCATCCACCATCATCGGCATTAACGCAACCGTATCGTTACTTAAGTTTCAAAAAAGAAAAGGTTAATTTTAGTATACCTACGAGTGTAGAGAAATATTTCCTGGTTTATAAAGAAACAAAACTCTTATCACAATTGTAAACAAATCTTGAACTAAACATAAGTTTAAACTAGTACTTAGTTCAATTTATTCCATATTTTAGTGTTATTTCTGCACTGTGGCACCGATTCCGCACAAAGTAGGGCATCAGAGCGCGCGAGGCAGCGTAAATGCCTACCTTGGCAGAAAAACCTGACCATAAATATATTATTATTTAATCTAAAATTTACCACCCCTTAAAAAGTGCCGCCCCGAGCGGGCCGCTCCTACCGCCCTCCCTATGCTATGCTACTGACTTCCAACCGCACGTCCGCGCGGTTTTCGCCCGCGAACGTTGCGGGTTTCAAACCGCGCCCGCGCGCGGGCGCGAACCGCTACAATGAGCGGTCTCGTGAGTTTTGAAAAAAAATCGTCGCCCGTCGCGGTTCGCGCCCGCGCGCGGGCGCGGTTTGAAACCGCTCCATGAAATCCTACCCTCAGTCTGTGATTATAAGTTTTCACTTCTATCGGCGGTTCCGATGACCGCCAATTGTTTTTTTAATTTTACGACCAATATATTTTTCACATCGTCATTTTTTTCGTGCAACCCAGAGATTAGAGACAGACAGAGGTTAGATAGACTACCTAAATAGCGATAGCTATTATTATATATAGATAGATTATAGTTTTATTATTTTTCACGTATTTATTTCCTTTCTTAAGCCAAAGTTTTTACAATATTGAAATATAAAACAACATAAACACATTATAAAAACTTAAACCTAATTTGCCGCCTGCTGCGGGGCAAGGCCCAAGCTACCGGTGGTTAGGGCTGCAGAGTGAGGAACCTCCTGACGATGCGCGCTGTGTCAAGGATGACCGCCTTCTGCATCTGACCCTTGATCCAACCGTCTAGCGAAAATCTCTTGAGATGTTGGTCGAGACTTTTCGCTATCAGGCCGTTTGCCGACCGACTATGGGGACTATGATCGTGGAATAAACATTTCACATGGCGGTAACCTCGTGAGCCAAGTCAAGGTACTTGCTAAGCTTGTCCTTCTCAGATTTCACGAGGTTCTCGTCATGTGTATAGTGATATCGACGATCACAGGCCGACGCTCCGATCGATCGACGATCACAGACCGGTCTACCAGCACGTTATCAGGCTTATTGGCGACAATAGTCCTGTCCGTGATGATAAAGCGGTCCCAGTAGAGCAACGCACGACCATTCTCGAGAACTGGCAGAGGTACGTACTTATAATGCGGCACCTCGGACTCGACAAGGCCGTGTCGAAGAGTAAGTTGCTGGTGGATGATCCTGGCTACTGGCTTTTTTTTTATTATTATAACTTTTTTTTTCTTAGACAAAATCAAACTAGAGTCTTAATTATAATTTTCCGTGTTGATATTATTCAAGTAAGCATTATTTTAATTATTAGGAATCTTTTAATTATTAGGAAGAGTTTTGGGAGTCTATTAGCAAGTGGTTGAAGAGTAGCACCCGTTGTCCTCAAAATATTGATAATAATTCCTGAGGAAAATAGTGAAGGATCTGTAGATTTTACATTATTTGCATTCGAAGAATCTAATAGGTAGTTTATTATTTTCGATATATACATTTTCGATTCAATATAGTTGATAAAAGTCAAAAATCATATAGGCAGGCTACTTTTAAGTATCAAATTTATTTCAGTGAAAAACGAAGATTTTGTTAAAACATCTGAGCCATTTCGTCCACGTAGAGCTTAGAAAATAGACTACTCCTTTAAGAACTTTGCATTTAAACATTATACTCGTTGTAAGATAGTCAGTGTAATTTCAGGTTGAAATTGGTTTGTATTTTTTCTAAATATGAGAATAAAGCATTAAAACATCAAAATTTTAACGTTAGTAGGATTACAATAATACAACTGATTGAATTCTCAAGTACGTCCCCAGCCCTAGGTAATAATGTTAGAGAATTTACGAGGCGTACAGGTAGGGCTATAGGATGGCATTTGCCCTACTATGCATAAATAGTTGGCGCCATTTTGCTTTTCTTGATGACACAGCTTTATAAGTGATAACTGATTATTACTTAGTTTTATAGACATAATTTGTGAAACGAGACAGTTACGACTAATATACCCAACATTTAAATACAGAAAATTTTGCACATCTAGATCTAAAAGTTTCCTACAACATTATTTGTACCCTACAAATAATGTTGTAGGAAACTTATGTTTTTCTCATGTAGGTATTGGGGCAATAAATTGGATTTTCTGAGTTGTTTCCGTATTGCTAACCAATTTTTCTAAATTTCTTTTTGTTATTTTGAGTTTAATTCAAGTTAAGTTCTTAGTTAGCTTATGCTTATCCACGTGGAAGTCACTAAACTGACTCCGGACCCAAGTGGGCCGCTGCAAAGTTAATATGGCGAAATGGGGATACTCTGACGCAAATAACATCCTGTGCGACTGTGGTGCCACTCAGATCATGCAGCACCTGCTGTCATGCCCGCGGTGTCCAACCAGCTGCACCAGAATTGACCTAATGGAGCCCTCGATACCAGGAGTCGCAGTTGCGGAATACTGGGCAGCAAAAATTTAAAAGACTCACACAAACAAAAAAAAAGACAACATCATCGACACGAAGAAGAAGACGAAGAAGAAGTTAGCTTATTTAGCTTAAGCTTATTTTTAGTAGAGCAAATAAAGTTATTTGGTAATGCGTTTTTATTCTATTTCTTTATATTTCGTGGAGAAGCTACTTGTAGCAATTCGAATTTAAAATTATAGTATTGCGTGTTAGTGGTTCAGCCAAATATTTAAACCGTTAGGGACCAGTGCGATACGTTGCGTATAATATACCATTTCAACCCAAATACAAACGATGAATACAATCAACCGTATAATCAAAGCGGGATTGAACACGAGTTAGATAAGTAAACACCACGAGCAATTGGACATCAATATCGAATTCCACTCGGATTCTGTCAGCAGTTAAATTTGTACTCATGTGATGATTATTGTTGTGCGAATCCAATTCGATAATCGCATATCGATATAACGATCGCATCGATATGTTACCGTAAAAATTTAAACTACTCTAACTTAATTATTAAAAATTTGTAATTATCAAACATGTGAACTGAACAAAGATGTATCTTATCTTAACCTACTGTAGGTTTATAATCTGACGCGATTTATTATAAACTGACGATTACTTGTTACAAGTAAACGTTGACATCAACAACACATTTCCAGTCCAGTGACTTGGGGCTTTCTCGCCTTCACTTACAAGTTTCAAAGGTTATAATCGACTATGCCGGCAGATTTAAAAGTATAAGCAGCACTAAATGTTCTAACTGCAGGGACTCAGGGCATTCACTTGCAAGGATAAAGGCCATAATCCACTACGCTGACCCCATGCAGGTTGGTATATGATGCATGACCTTAAAAGATTCTTGACACTTGCCGGTTTCTTCACCGTTTTCTTTCGTCGTTTATAAGTTAGCGACAGATGAGTTCAAAAAGAAAGTGGTGCGCGTGAGTTTCAAATCATGTGCTTTAGCTCGACAAATCGACAGTCGCCATTATCTCGACTAGACCAGCCAACCGTAACTTAAATACGTAATATGGTGTAGAGTCATACATTATATTCACCTTGCTTGGATCAGTTCTAACTACTTACCCAGTAGTATATTGCTTGCCTCATTATAATTTTATGCTAAATATTCCTTTTTGGTCATCCACAGTATGTCTACATAATTTTTAGAAACAATAGTAACTAACTACCTTGTGGATGTAGAGCTTCTGCAATACACAATAGTGTCGCAGTGCAACAAAATGCTGCGGTGTTCTATTAATTAATGTTATCGTTTCTCACACAATTGTGACCATCTTTTATTTTAAATAAGTTGATCACTAATTCGTTTATTTAGTGCTTGAAGTACTTATGCTGCTCAAAAGTTGTGCTTCGATTGAGATCAAATTTGAGATGATATATGACTGTTTCAATTATTGTTTTTAATCTCTAACGCAAAAATGACGGGTTGATATAAGTTTGGCTATCTATTGTGTGTCTATTTATACCCTTGTGCACCCTTCAACGGCCAAGTCACACAACATTAACTATAATAATAAATAAATCACAGTAAGGAACCTTAGACTTGGCACCACGGCTTTGTCTAGATTTCATTACTTTTAGAGATAAATTTACAGCTCCTTCGAGACTTGGCTAGTTCTTTACAGAATGTTTTTGTGGGATTTCACTTCTTATTGATTTATTATATCAGTTGTATTATTTGACACATTTTTTATCTTTAAGAATACTTTTTTAATATTACAAATCTTTCTTTTCTTTTTTTCCGGTTCTGATTCTTGTACAGTACCAACAGTCTTTCGTATTGCCCATTCACGTTCATTATTTAAGTAGACTCTCCTTAATAGGCAAAGAACTTTAGAAGATTGGAAGAAGACTGCAAATAAATAAAAGCCAGTCTAGCCTTATCCTGAGTTTTCTTTTAATTATAATCAAACACAAATAAACTCTACGACGACAGCGACTGACAAAGTCGACTGACAGCGTCATAACACGAAATGAAAAGTTTTCCTTTAATTTTATTTACATGCATATTAAAAGCAGCATATTACATTCTCTTTGCAAAAAGGGAGGCATTCGTCCAGTAGTGGAAAGCAATAGGCTAGATTAAATTAGAAGATGTGTCCCACTATGCTGGATTTTGCAATGACAGTCGATTTTTATGTACCAATAGTAGAATTGGGGATTACTGTATTTCTAATACAGCTGAGACAAGCTGAGGGCACTTCATCAAGATACTTCAGACCTTCGATTTTGGACATCAAATGAGGAAGGAGGAGAGAAGAGAGTGGCTATTAAACCCTAAGTCTGTACCAAATTTCAGCTCTCTGAGTGTATGGGAAGTACTAGTTCTATTTTGATGATCATGAGTGAGTGTCGCAAATGCGAGACTTTGCCTTCGCTTAACTTCGGAACTAAATGATTTTAAGTATGTGATTATAGCTTACTAGATGACGAAAATTTCAGCGTTCTGGTCTTATCCAGAGAGTCTCAAATAGGGGCCTGAAAATGCAGCGAAATGGTTCCAGTAAAGGATGGTACGGCAGTGTTTGCTTCGCGCTCGACTTGGCGGGGGCACTGCCTTGCCCCAGATAAAGAGGCTTGATACTCTCTTTTTGGGTCTTAACTTTTAAAATCTTTATTTACGTTAAGCTCCTATGAGTTAGAACTTTCATCTAACTCAAAATCTATGCTGGAGCCGACGTGTTCATTAAGAATTTTCTGCTATTAAATCACCAGATACATTTGTTCTGTTGGTCGTTTTGTCCATAGTTTTCTGTTATTTTACGCACGTCATTGTGTTGGGCCAAATATTCAAAATAAAAATTTCGTTTTGCAATTATTCATACTCTCCGCTACATTTTTGACATATCTTATTTTTGGATGGACAAAACCTTGCCAGGTGGCCGTAATCCCAGCAGGGTGAACGATGGGTAACCGAAAATATGTATGGCTCTACTATAAATGACTACACTGTGTCAAAGTACAAATGAATGACTAAAACGACATTCAGCTCCGTAAACATATATGGGTAGCGTCTCTCCTTAAAAACTGAACTGCACTGTCTCTATCACTCCATGTTTTTGAATAGTTAGGCGTTTAAATCGCTTTACTAAAAGGATCTCTTATATATAGGATATGCTTCACAATCAACAAAACTTAACCAACTCTTTTTTTAGGTTCTTTTCCATGTATTTGACTGGTCTATAGCTTATATGTTTAACTTCAGCAGTAAGGCGGCATCTATAACTTAGCTCTTTAAACGTTGCATTGCGTTTTGTGGACATCTTCTTTAGTTTCAAACTTAATTGACAGTTTATATGGTGCTTTGTACTTAATTGTATTATTTTGTTTCGGTAGTATTTCAGTAGCGCTTACACAGGCTTCACATGAATCTATTTCATTTGATGGTACATTTTTTAATTTGTTTCCATGTTTTACACGTTCCACATATTTTCTGCTTTGAACTAGAATAAAATGGATATCGTTGGTTTGTTCATCGCTATCTTCCCTTGATTTGTTTCTCAGGTCTAGAAGTTGAAGTATTGTTGCAACTGTCACTATCCAAGGCACATGATCGTGGTCTGACGACCTTGTCTATGCTTATCCCCAGTAATTTTATAAAATGAAAAAAAAAACACCAGAATTTAAATAAATAAAATAAAAGAAATACTTATGTCAAACCGTGCGGCTATCAAGGACTGCGAGCGACTGAAGTTATTTCTATTAAATATCTTTGTTACTGCTCGTGGTTTCAGTCATTTGCCTTATAATTATAATTAACTAACTTCGTTTTTCTTGGCCTGGAGGAAGCAATCAAAATTTCATCGGGGTTCGTTCTGTCCAGACAATTTGTCTGGTATCAAACTAACTGCATAGATTGAGGCTTTGATTACAACTTTACTGCGAACTGTCTTCCCCTCTACATCATACCTTCTTCCATCAATACTTAAGTAATTCACATTCCTCAAATATAATATCTGAACTACAAGTAAACTTCAATGAACTTGTATCTCAGCAGCATTGTATTCCGTTTTAGCCAATTTTAAAAAACGAGGAGATTCTCAGTTCAGTTGCACTCGTATGTTTTTTTGTATGCATGTTTAGCGATTGCTTCGCCAATTGTGAATGAAATTTAATGGTTCTTTTTTGTTTGATAGATCATAGGTTCAGAGGTTCCGTATAAATTATTTTTGATGAAAATCGGTGTTGTGGTTATTGCACATTATGAACAAACGACCAAATTTTATTTTCATATCCTCGATGACTCAATTCTTATGAAATTTGGTGGAGTGTCTGAATTTAATTTTAAATAGAAGTCGGTTTTGATTTTTTCGGAGAAAATAAATTAATATACTTTTTAGGGACACATTTCACCAAATCAGAAATATATTTTTTGAAAAACAGAATTGTCTCGCCTACAACAGTACGTCTATCATAATTACTAGAGATTGTAGCTAATGCTTAAATTTGTATTTATTCAAAAGTCTTACGATGTCAACTAAAAACTAAAAGATTAAAGATTATGTGTTTGCACCTTTGGGTTGGATCGGCTAAGTATCAGCATGAGGCTCTGGAATCGATCGAGAGGCGTGCCAAAAGGCTCATAGGCAAAGACACTCTAGTGCGAAAAAGACTTCAAAGTCCTGAACATCGCCGAAAGATTGCTAGCTTATCGGGTTTTTATCGGATACACTTCGGAGAGTGTGCAACTGATGCACACTCATGATGCTGATCATGCAGATGCATGATCTGATACCACCTTGCCCTTTTTTCTATCGTACTTCTCGTAACTCGAAGAGGCGGCACCGTTTCATGGTGGGTATTCCAAAAACACGGACGAAGAGGTTTGACTCTACGTTTGTGATAACAACGTCTAGGCTGTGGAATGAGTTGCCTGAGTGGGTTTTCCCAATAGTTATAATCTTGGTGTCTTCAAATCGAGAGTGAATCGTTTTTTTCTAGGTAAACACGCTCCATCGTTGACCGCATCGTCGCTTAACATCAGGTGAGATGGCGGTCAAGTGTAAGCCTATAAAAGTAAAAAAAAAACTAGACTTATTTGATTGACTGAAGTCTATTTAACTAAGACATATGTCCAGCAGTGGATAAATGATGATGGTAATGTTAATATTAAGTGCTTTAAATAATTGTGAAACATCGTAACATAATTATACTGCAACGACTTGACACAATTAAATCTGAGACGCTTACAAACTTGCGTGTTTACAAAGTGAAACTGAATTTTAATTTAAATTTAACTCTTTACTACTTTCTACTTGTACAGGGATTGAATGATTTATGGTCGCATATTTGGCTGGCGCTGAGTCGCGTACTATCATCCGGTACTGTCCTACTCAATCGTATATTTCAATGCTATCTTAATCGTTTTGCACGAAATAAATAAATAAGCGAAAAACACAAAAAAAATGTTTGATGATTGACCCTTGATAAAAAAGGCCTAATGCAAAAGTAGTTGAATTTATTGATACTGTAATGTGCTTGTTATCAATGTAACATTACCGACACGGCATCAGTACTAACGACATTTCTCTTCCATCTCCCGCATCGATCACCCTTAACCTCGATATCTGATACCTGCGTACTTATCTTAATGTAAGAGTGTTTGTGTGCACGTGTTGTGTATTGATTTCACCTAAATTTATCTGGTAATGTCGTTCAATTACTGTCGTTGATATAGTTTTCTTTATTTTCGACTAACTCCCTATCCCAATGTCCTACTAATTTTGTGAATACAAAAGTTTGGATGATTAGAAGTTTGTTGCTTAATCACGTTGTAACATGAAGTGTTATTCGGTGCAAAATGTTTTAAATAAATAATTTATTGATCTCCCTAACGCTACGAAGCATCCCACTGTCTTATTCGCTGATGACAGTACGATCATGTTCTCTGGCAAAGATAAATCATATATAATAAATGACATTACAGTTTAAATCTACAAATTTTTGGCTGACATGTAATAATTTGTTAATGAAGTATAATAAAACAAATTTGATGACATTTTGTAATAAAATAAATAAATTAAGCGATCTTAGTATTCATATCATGGGACATCGGATTGAAATTGTTAACACAACGAAATTCTTGGGCTTAGTTATTGATTGTAATTTGAATTGGAAAGCACACATTGAAAACCTCTGTATGAGAATAAATCAACTTTCGTATACGCTTTCTATGTTGTCCAAGTCAGTAAATAAAACTACAGTACTTTCATCTTATAATGGCAATGTCTCATCTTTGCTTCAGTATGGGATAATATTTTATATTTTGGTTGCTAACAGCGTCATTTGTATGGCACCAATGATATATAACCACTTGCCAAATGAGCATTTAGAGATTAGGGTATATGTTTAAACGTAAATTAAAATCTTTCCTGATAGAAAAAAACGTATTACTCTGTAAAATAATTCCTATCTGACAAACATTGAATTTTAATTGAGTTTTAATTTTACATAATTCTTACTTGACATTTCTAACTATATTTTTATTTTGTTTTTTGACATTATCTACTAATTGTACTTGACATGTTCTTAGTTTGTATAATTCTAATTAAATATATTTGTTGAGTGTGTAGGAAATATTTCGTGAATTTAATTAATATTTAAAATGAAAATGACGAGAATAATACTTTTGTCTATCAACCTATGTGTTTGTTGCATGCCGAAAGGCTTGATATGATGTACTTGTGCTACTTAATCATTGTCATCTATTGAACTACCTACATATCGCAATAAAGAGATTATGATTAATTTTTGAGGCAAAAAAAAAGAAAATGTATCGCACTAAAAAAGTATTTTAATTTGGTACGGACGATAGGTATGATTATGTTTTCAATGCTTTCGTTTTTAGATTCACTAAGGTTTTCACTGCTTTCATAAGAATTAAACCTCATAAAAGTGTTAAGGAGACCCGCGATTTGTTAGGAATTTTATCACTTAAACCGATTTAAAATTTTGACGAATTGGGAATGAATATGTTTTCAGTAGGTGTTTGTTCCGGAATAAAAATTTCACTCTTATTTTGAGATAAGTTCTGGAATGAAGTTAAAAATCTATGCTACATAGTCATACATAGTCTACAAATATTGCACGGGGAGCCAGTACCTGTAGCTGCCAGCCACTTATGATTAGCAGCGCTGCAGCAACAGGGTTTGAAATAAATATTTTTCTATGTTCGGTAGATACTAAAATACGTTACACGTGAATGTAACCCAAGCATAACTCTTGTACCTACTATTTTAATCTATAGGCCCATTGCCGGTTGATATAGAGGTCAGAATTCACCCCTAAATGAACGTGAAAATGTAAGCCGACTCGTGACCGAGGTTAGCATACGTGAGCCTATTAATGTCGGGTGGCCACCAAGGTTTATTTATAGTTGTTACATACTAACCTGCGCCGCTGCACTGCTAAAATAAAATATACATTTTAATGTTTTTAAGACCCAAATCAGAGTTTTAGGGTTAAGCTTGATTTTACAGCTTTTTTAGAATATATGCTAATGCAATAAACACAAAAAATATTATATACGTCTAATCATAACTCATAACTTGAATTTACCTTCGACAATATATGTAGGTACTCGTAATATCAATACATGTAACGAAAAATGCTTTCAGCATGCAATGAAGTCTAATTAATAAAAATATGGATACGTAACGAATCAATATTATTAATAAAAATGTTTTAAATTCAGTTGTCACTTTCAAGACTTCATCGCAGCTAGCATCAGACGAATTCAGGGCAAATGCAAACCTATTATTAGAATTTGTGGTAAAACTCTGATATTTTCTTAAGCTACAAGGCGTGACTAAGAAGTTTCGTATATCTATCCAGCGAAAGGCTATTTTAATTGATTTTATATGTTTAATTGTGTCTCTGTTTCTGATTACTACCTCTGTATTTTGTTAGTACCCCGACAATCAGTCCAACCAATGTCAATTTGACTTAAGCTGGATTAACTAGGATCTCATTATGAAATCGTTTTCCCATTGCATTTATACATGCATACCTACTCGTATTAATTTGAGTAGTTATATGGAATTATTTCACTTGAATAACTTTGTTATTCACTATTTGCTGCATTTATTCTTTTTCGTCATTAAGAGAATAACTAAATGAAAAGAGTTATGTATTTGAAAGTGGTGACTACAATTCAAAACAAATTTATTTTTCATTTATTTATTAGTTGTAAATTCTCTAAATTTACTACTATCCCTCGATGTACATTGTACATGCATGACTGCACACTTGTCTACACCGTATTCCGTCTTGATGGCGTTACTAAAAACCTCCGTGGTTTTAATAGCTCCATCAAGTCTTGACGTTTCGGAGCAAAGAGTTTAAGGTCGTTTATGTACAGCAAATGAGATATTACCTCACCTACACTACGAAGACGATAACTTAACTCTGAACAAGAGAGCGCGAGAGGATTCAGACCTAGGCAAAACCACAATGCACTCAAACTTTCACCCTGGAAAATGCCTCTTTCAATTTTTATCAAGTCCTCCGAATCAAACGAGCTTTCTACGCCACCGGCTTGACAAAGGACCGTTACCTATTGTCCCTTGCATTTGCTTGGAAAATATTTCAGAGTTGGATGTATAACTCTAAAAACTTTTCCAGCCACGAATGGGGCACCGCATCATAGGCCATTTTATAGTCAATCCAGGCAGTGGAGAGGGCTCCTTTGTTTTGATTGACTTGTTGGAAAATGCTCGTGTCAATGAGAAGCAGCTCTTTAGCACTACGAGACCCTATTTACATCTATTCTGAGAGGAAACCAAAACGTTATTCGCGACAATATGTGGGTTAAATTTTGCTCTCAAAATGTATGTAAGCTACTTATACGTATATTGTAGGTAAGCACGTTATGGGTATGTACTTTTTCGGTTACGTAAAATTACTAGGCTAATGGATAACTCCATTAGTCAAGTAGTCCCACGTAACCGAGAGTACCAACCACACTACACCACCGGTAGCGAGGGCCGGGCGCGAGACTGATTGCCTCATAGGCCCCAAGCATGTCGGCAGCGGCGAACGGCCACGACGCGAGGTGCAGGTCTTGTTGACGGCGGGGTTCGCGCCGCGTCCTCAGTCAAAACTAAACTTCATCCTCCAACGACGAGCTCGTTGGTGACGGGACACGGGCTAGTGATGGTCGTGCGTTACCGGATTCCGGTTTTTTTAGTCTAGTTCTTTAACGTGTTATCACCATAATAGAATATCTACACAATTTTCAAAATATTGTTGCGACAATCTGCTGACAGAATACATATTTGGCTTTTCTTGTTTGTCATCAAATATCCTAACTTTTCCATTTATAATATTAATTGTTACTTTCTTTTTCCAAAATCAATGAAACTAAAATTTCTAGATTTGATCCATATTTTTTATAATTTACTTACAAAATGCGAATAAAATGTCAACTAGTATTCTTCGACTACAATCATACTAAAACTGTAAACAGAATCTAATTTGCTATTCTGGAACGTATTATGTATGTATTAGGTACTGCCTGGTTGTGACCTTACTTGGTAGTTAATCATGTCAAGCTGTGTACAAAGACTGAAGACTTAGTTTGCGCCTGAAGCCCTGGTGTTGAATTTGTAAGTTGCAGATTCTACTACACGATTTAGTATTGTTTTTATTTGATAGTTTAGCAGTTGTCGATTACTAATAGTGTTGAGTAATATTTGAATAGTATATTTAAAGAGTTTACATATAGAGTTAGATTTTCCGCACGGTTTCTTTGTATCAATCGTAAGCAAATGATGTGCATATCTTCTATGGCAACAGAGTGCTGTGCCGCGACAAAAGTATGACACTTCCACAAGAGCGACAAGGCAAGAAAGATACTACCCGTGCTTTCGGTGTAAAGCGTTTGTGCCAACTCTATACGTAGTATATGTAAACTCTTTGAGTATATTATACATACATATACTTAACCTCCTTGACGAGTCCGTCAATGGCAAATCAGAATAATTTCAGTTGTGGGTCCATGTATGGCTAACAAAACCAAATTGTTTATATACATATTTAAAAGAAATAAAACTATTGAAATTAGACTTAGACTCAGTACACAGTTTGCTTAATAAAACTTATTCTATCAAATTCCATAGGTACTAAAGGTTCTTAACAAGGTTCTTCGTTCGGTACCACGACGCAAATAAAATTATCTAGCGTGAAAGACGGGATTACTAAAATTAAAGTCACTGTCTTACTCAAACACGGGTTACTAACGTTTTAAAATTGTAAAGATGTCACAGAAAATGTTTTAAATGTACGATAAAATTTCATTTCAATTTCAATTCCAATTTCGGTCCTACGACATAGGTGTTTCAAGCTACTATTAGCATAAACTCTAACAGACTCCGGCCAATGGCTAAACGAGCTCTTCTGGGAACCGTTTTCCGTTTTACATTTCCTATAGACTTTTTTTAGTTCCGCAAGCTTGCTGTTCAAAGATGTTCGGTGCACTGGTCAATGTCGACACGTCCAGAATGGGAATTCGATTTTAGCCTGGGGGTTTGCGCAAAACCAATTCAAGTAATTGTTGGAGACTGCATTAAAATTGAAGAGCAGAATGAAAAACAAAGAAAGAAGAGAGAAAAAGAAATAGCTTTTTTCTTTGCGTGTTTAACCATAAAGGTTTCGTTCGATCTTTGGGGCTACCTAATACAATCACAAAAATAAAGTGTAAAGTCACGAATGTAGCAAATCACTTACCTACATAATTAATTAGTACTTTCTTTATTACCTACATTGTTGTAAGTTCTCCCTTACACAAATTTGAATATTTATGAATTGTCCTATGAGAAATTGTGACACGTAAAACCTTTCCGATATCCATTATTTTGGGTTGTTAAATCGACTTTTTTCAGCTGCAATTACAATTATTTTTAGTTCGTTTGAGTAATCAAATAGCAATTTTCCTATATTTCCATGTATCGCCTTTAAATTTTAGATACACAGCAATTAGAGTGATAAATGCTAACTACGTGTTTGTTTAAAACATAAGTTCAATAATTTCAGCAGTGGCTGTAATATTGCAGGATTTTGTAGCTCTTTGCGAATTCCGTCTGGGGACGTATACCACACTTTTACAGGACCGGATTGAAAATTTTCCAGACATTTAGCAGGGCATATAGATAATCATCTATCTCAGACAGATCTCTGAGCGTAGTGCAGTGTTAAGCAGTAATTTATGTGGATCTTTCATATTGAAATTCTGCGTAGTAACATGATGTTATGAAATAGACACATGCCTGTCTCATATCTGCATTGTGGTACTTACTATCAGGTTTATGTATTGCTCGTTCCGTCAGTTTGTAATATTTAAAAATAAGAGTTAAAATTATGTACAGCATATAAGTACACATAACACAACATCAATTTTGTTTATGAGAAAGCTAACAAATTAACGAAATGTTTGTTTAATTAATTTTCACCTTAATTATAGCCTCTCTAATGGACCGCAGTGAGTCCCAGGGGTGTTCCAAAATGTATTTTGCGTAGTGGGGAACTAAAACATACTAAAACATGGGTCTAATTAAATGACCCACCTCCAAAATAAACACGAGAACAGAATGCTATTTATTTTGTTGTTCATCATTATTTTCAACCTTTTTAGGGTTCCGTAGCCAAATGGCAAATACGGGAGGGACCCTAATAGATTTGTCATGTCTGTCTGTCCATCCGCATGTCACAGCCACTTTTCTCCGAAACTATAAGAACTATAGTTTCGGATACTATTGAAACATGGTAAGTAGATGTAATCTGTGAACTGCATAAAAAATTTCATACAAAAAATAGAAAAAAAAACAATAAATTTTAGGGGTGTCCCATACATAGAACTGAAACTCAAAAATTTTTTTTTGATCAAAACCATACGTGGGCTTTCTATGGATAGGTCTTAAAAAATGATATTGAGGTTTCTAACACACTTTTTTCCTAAACTGAATAGTTTGCGCGAGAGACTCTTCCAAAGTGGTAAAATGTGTCCCCCTTCCCTCTAACTTCTAAAATAAGACAAGAACAAAACTGAAAAAAAATATATGATGTACATTACCATGTAAACTGTCAACGAAAATTGGTTTGAATGAGATCTAGTAAGTAGTTTTATTTTAATACGGCATACATTCACTATTGTTAAGCCTTCATGGGCGAGTCCAAATCGCACTTGACCACTTTTATTTCTATCTTTTTAATCAATTGCCACACTAGCTGATATGCCAACATGTGCGACAAGCTAATTTGTAATGACATTGATTATTATTTATTATCTACTAATACTGCACTAAATAATACTTACAAAACCTTACAATGAAAATGTCATTAACATAATAATTATACAAAAAACAACATTAAAACATAATGTAAATAAGGAACAAAATAGTTTCACAGATCATGGTCTTAAAATAAACATTATCTACTGAATAATGATATAGTTATCTCTTTCATTTTAAGTGACAATAAACAAAAAAAAATTGTTTTAAAGCCAATCCTACCAGTTTAGGCAGTAGTTTCCATACATCATTTTCCTGAAAAATGAACAGACAAGAATGAAAAATGTGAGGTTGTCGACAATCACGTTGCTTGCATTCAGGCAAATGATCCTGCTCGTCCTTTCAGTGTACTAAATTTACTAAAATTTACTGTATACTAAAAAAACAAATGTAATATAAATATAAAATAAATAGCGTCAATGGACCGTTCTCCACCATATAACAAAAAGGAAAGGAATGGAATTGAACTCAATAACTTTCAAAGTACATTTGTTGGCACCTAAAACTTGACTGATAGATAGTTAGATACTCTTTATTAACACACCAAAAAAGGAGACACTGCAAAACATCAGACAGTATGAGAGACACAGAAATAACACATACACACAGTAATGACACCGCTCTAAAATGATTATCAAAATAACTGCCCCTTTATATTAGTACATCGATTAAAATAGTATATTTTATTTGTTCAAATAAACAGTTAAATATAAAAATGTTTCTATTGCCTTATATTTTCTTTGTTAAAGTTAAAATAAAATGTTGCCTATGAGCTCCTTGAGATGATAAGTCATACATAAATATGTACACTCGCTACTTAATAGTTATACATAATACTTATCTACTACTCCCTACTTAATTCACAAGTTGTTTGACCTCATCAGCACCCGTCTATATCTCAGTTCTTGATCGGAAACTTGTCGTTTCTGCTTACGTCTTTGAAATCGATGTGTTGCATGAACAAATGCAAGTCAGGCGTAACGATCTAACACGGCAGCGAGAGCTTGCAACTGACGTTCGCTGCGAGATATCGAAGAGTTTGGTACAAGTGAGGGTTCTAAGTAGGTATCCACTTATTTAAATACTTTGGCATCTATTTACTGAATTATTTATGGAAGCATGTCTAAAAAGTGAGGTTTGGGAATCAAATGAACATAAGTAGTTTTTCTATCCTCTTTAAAAATTAAGATTCAGCTTCCTTTTGAATTTGTATTCTAGTCATTTCTTTTATTCTTTCATTTCCTATTACTTTCTGTTGTAGCGTTTATTGAGTAACAAAATATTCACAGCGGTAAATTATTTCCTTGATCTAAGTTGGACGGCTGTAAGTTTATTAACATCACACAATCACAATAATAAACACCACATCCAAGGAAATAACTGGATTGATTAAACTGGATAAAACATGGCAATTGAGCCACAAATGATAGAAGGATGATGTATCAAATATTTATCAATACAGAGTGTTCAGTACTGATATTTTTCAAACTCAGTTGAAAATTTATCCTAGATCCAAAACGGTTGGTTAGTTAAGCTACGCTTATAATAATATTTTTTTTAAAGTATAGAGTGACGAGACGCGCAAGACATGTGCATGAGGAACAGTAACAAGTCTGCCTATAACGGCAAAGTGATACGCTCAGTGAGCTGCAACTTTTTAATTTTTTGATGGCATTATTTGCATTGGTCTTGGTAACATTTAGTGGATGTACAAATCCAATTAAATTGTACAAGAAAACTTTTGTTTAGAAATTGCCACATTTTTTCACTTGAACCATTGCTCTAAGATTCAGCTAAACTGAAATAATGAAGCTGATTGCACTTACCGACGTCCTTGATTAAAGACCGGATTACGTATACTTCGCCGCACAAGCAACGCTTGAGATGCTTGCAGCTCGGCATACTTGAAACTATTTCTAGCATTCTTGTGATAGTTTCGACATAATGATACTACAGTTAACTATCAGAGATACTTATTCAGCAGTCAGCCAAATCTTGTTGTTGAATCTATGAAAAATTGTGACGTGGAGATTTCTGTCTGATTCCACTTTAAAATAATGTTCATCGCATGACATTGAACCCAGGGCTGAATTTACTTACATAGCTACAAGGATAGTATGCTCATGCGGTCAATAATCTATTCTTTTTAGACGTTTTATTTTAATTGTGGTATATTTTTATGTACACATTAATGTTTTGAAATTTTTAATTACTTAAACTATGCCACTTTTTTCGACGTTCAATGGCTTTCAAACTAATAATTGTTTGTAACAAACTTTGGAAAAAAATGACGAAAAGCACAGTATGTGAAGATAATTAAATATAATAAAAACATGTTTCCACAATTATCTAACCAGTAAACATATTTAGTTTCTGTGTGTTTTGCAAATTTTGTTAATAATCTGGGAATACAAATGATTAAAGTTTAAGAGAACGTATGAAGATTCAGCTCACTATTTAGCATAATATTATAATTATGTGTTTATTATCACATTTACTTAATTAATTTAAGTACATTTTACGTGCTTTAGTAGATTTTGACTCACGGTCACCAACTCTTTTGGCTTTAATCACATCTCTACTAACGAGTCGTATTCACAACTTAGTTGAATTTAAAGCTTATTTTACATTATCATCTCACCGTGACCGTGGCCGATATTTGTGATAATATTTTACTGTGTTGAGTTCACAGGCTTACTAGTGTTTTAACGGGTTTGTTCTTGAATAGTTGTTTATCAAGCTTATACATATAATATTTATTTCAAAATTAAGAGACAGTCATAGAATAAGAAATGTTCCGAGACTGTGACCATTATTAAAAACTTAAAATAATAAATAAAATAGATTCCATACCATGATAAGCCTGATGTGAATAACGAAGTAGCAAAATTTTTATTTACAAAACTTCAAACACATAAAAAGCAAAATTATATCATTATACTATACCATAAAAATAAACGAATTTACAAATTGAATACGCCGTCGAGATCACTACAGTGCGGCAGGGTACTCAGAATGCTGGCAGCCTCTTTGGATAGCTAAACTCGGCTTTTGGGCAAAGTAGGCGCCAGCTCTGGGATCTCCTGAAACGAGGACTTTAAACGTTTCGAAAGATCTTTTCCAAAAATTTTGGTATCGGACGACCACGGGCTCATAGTCTCCACTGCCAGCGCAAAGAATATATAATGTGCGCTGAGCTAGGAGTATTATATTTCTTACACTTATTTATACGTGTCTGTTCGGCTGTAACTCCGACATTGCGAGCGGAATGACTGACATGAGACGGTGCCATGGTGTCTCTACAGAAGTAACGTACCAAACCTTGCCGAGAGACCATGGTACCATACTAGAGTGGCACCGTCAGGTCACTTACCATCTGTCAACATTCCACTCGGTTCTAATGTCGAAGGTATTAGAGCTATAGAGAATGCCCGTCTGAGTAAGTCATTAATTATCCAACGACGAAATTGTTAACCAGCACTCTTTACTCATGAAAACGAGTAAAGAGAGTCCGAGTGCCGAGTCCGAGCCCGCACAGACAGCGATGAGGGTCGCACAACTTAGTTCTTACGCGGAGGCCCGTCAGTACACGTAGACTGTTAGGGTCTAGGATAGATCCTAAATTTTTGGAAGGTAAAATCTGGAGCCAATTACCTGATTCAGCTTCTGCCACAGCAATAAGACAAGCTCGCTCCGTGTCATCATCAGCTTGATCTAATAGAACCGAATAAGTAATTTTGGCGACGGGAACGTCCCACATACTCTGTACTTTCGGTTTCGAGAGCAAGTTCATATCTGGGCAAGAAACGCTCCAGGCTGCCATAACCTCTGCCTGACAGGCAATCTTAATATCGGCCAAAGTAATATTCAGGATCATGCCTTGATTGGGGCGAATGGCACCATCTCTTTTATGGAGAGCAATTAAATTGGCACCATTCAAAATTGGAACAATTTCCGAAGGAACATTCCCAACCTACTCTTCAAATTTATTCCTCCAACATTACGTTGACTAATATTATAATTTCACTTAAAAGAGACTTGGTAGCATCGCCGACGAACAGGTCGGTTGGATCTTTTAAATGTTGTGCAGTAATACCGTCCAGTTCCTCAGCAGAGCCATTCGGAAACGATAATATATGGCTTGTTGGGTAATTTCGCCATCTGCAAGCATAGATGGTTCTGATGAGGGAGGGGACGGGACAGAGTCACATGCAAATAGCAGTTTTGCTGCTCCTTTGACGTTTCCGTCTGAAAGTGTGTTTTCAATTATATTAATTGACGATGAACTGCGATAAAGTCGTTTACGATTTGTCATTGCAGGAGGAGGAATGATGTTTTTTTTTTAAAAAGGAAGTGACGAGATGAGCATGTCATGTGCCTGATGGTAAGCAACATGCCTGCCACATAACAGCACAGTGACACGCAGCTATTGGAACATGAAGAGTCCAAATCATTACTTAGCACTGCACTGCGCTCATCACCCAGACAGAGATCTAAGATGTTATATCTCTAAGCCCTGTAATTTCTCTGAAAACATTGCCCTTCAAACCGGAACACTGTTGGAGGTGTTAAATTTTATGGTGGATTTTAGTGAACGATGGTTGGAGTCGGGCGTAATATGTACAGTTTTATATGAAAATGTGAGAAAATACTCCAAACTTGTATTTTCTCTGACTACTCTCGCTACATACTCTGATAGACTTTGGGGGACGGCTACAAGGCTCTTCGCGGAATCCGTTTTATAAGTTTTACCGTTTGTTTAAGTTGTGCAAGCCTATCGGCAAGAGGTGTGTTACTGTGACTGCTGTTCATGATGGTCGTAAACAAGGAATCTGTCGCTGCCGGCATGAGCAGGTCAGATCTCGGGAGATATTTGCGACCACAATGAGTTCGAAGACCTCGATGACCTTTGTACAGTTTTCGGTCCCTACAAATTTCACACTCGAGTAACACATCATGAACGACAGACGACGGCGGCGCGTTCGACGTAATGATGTTAATGTATGTTAAAAAAGCGTAAAATTATAAATTAATTATACAAAAATATTAAAAACACCAATATAAACAAAAATACACTAGACACAGCCTGTCAGTATGTTGACTTTTCTGGATTCAGCCAATCGCCGGCTCGTACGAGTACATAGAGGTGCACAGGCGCACACGAGGCGCGCCTGTGCGCTGCGGCAAGCGGAAACTGTGCAGAGCGTCTCTGCGCAGGTTGCCACGGAGACCGTATGGCGTCTTTGTTGACACGAAACAAAATTATAAATCTGCTGATTTTGAACTTGATTAAACTATAAACCAGCTATTGATTTTCGTATACAAATTATGCAAAGATGAGGCTGAGAAGAAGAGGCTTGTAGTGCAGTTGTCGTGTGATCCGGTAGGTCTAAGTATTTTTTTATTAATCAATAATTGGTAAGGACGACATATGTATCACACATATTTATGTATCGTATGTATCCAAAAAAAGGTAGCCATGGTGTGTAGCTAAATTACCTATTCTTTATATCACTAATGATAATAAAAAAGCAAGACTTTTTGATTATTATTTAATTAAAAGGGTTTTTTCTGTTACTATACGATTCATCTGTGTGTAAATAACCCTTAAACCACTGCCTTTGAGCATTTTTGTTCTTACCTTTCATTTCAAATGGTTTAAATGGAAATTTGACCGAAAAACAAATTGGTCTGGCAATTGAAACTGGCTTTAGTGAGGCTTAAGTTCCCCAAATGCTGCCCCAAGTCGTTGGCTTCAAAGTTTTTGAATTTAAAACATTTTCTTTAGTTGAAATGGCACCCTAAATTACTTTTGTAGGCCAGTTTTTGTTTGGAACATATTTTAATTGATCATTTTCTAAGTTGGTAGGAGTTTGGTAGTCTACTATAAGGGTAAATTTGTTTTTTGTTATTATTTGTTTTTTCTCACATTTGATTTGAATTTTGAATTGAGTCTAGTATGTACATATTTGTATTGTATTCGTGCTATTCCTCAACTAAGTGTTTTTTTAACAAATTATTTGAATTATTGCTAACAGCATTGTTCTGAAGAATTTTCATGTTGTTTGAAATAGTTTAATGTTTTTTTTAATATGTTTGTTCATAGGGTGCCATGGTTCTTTATTTTGTATTATGAATGAAGAAATTATTTAGTATTCATTAAGGAACTCATTGTGATAATAATTTGAGGTTTTTTTAGCAACTAATTACTAAAATTAAAAATATTTTGTAAGGTACGAGTTATACCAACAGGGTTGTACTTACACATTTTTTTTCATAATTCAAATGTAATTATTTGAGTTTATTTGAAACTAAGACTAGTTTTCTGTTTCCTTTTTCTAAGTAAAATTAAAAACCACTTTTACTTCGGCTCAAACTTAGAGTAAAGATTGTCCATCGCCATTCAGTGGCCAGAATAATAACAATGGGTAGCTTTGTTGCAGTAAGGAGCGGTGTCATTGGTTAATCCTTAAGTTTAAGTTTTATGAGTGTTATTTATTTGTTGGATGAATCTTATATTGTAAAACATACTATATTCTCTTCTGCAAGGGGGGCCTGAAATCAGAACGGGGTTGTTTATAAGTGATTTGTGTGATAACTCTACTTATAACCGAATGATTTTCAATTACTATCGAGTTATGGTACAAAATATTGATGTAAACTAAAAAAGTATACTGTACAAGTATTGAGTATTTATACGTATTTTAGGGTATTTTCTTTTGTTAAAGTCTCAACACAGCTAAAATTTACACACAAAAGAAACGAGCTGTTCTTATTTTATCTATTGAAGTAGAAAAAGGGAGGAGATTTAGTTCTGAAGTTGTAGAGAATCTAAAGAAAGCTCTAAGTAAAATAATTGATTCTAGGGAATTAAAACATACGAGTATTAATTACGTATTTTCAATCTTGAAACTTATTATAAATTAGTAAAGCTAAGGTGTGATGAAAACATTTGTTTGACTCTCTATACCGTACCCGTAACCGTAACAGTTTTTAAAACTATTTAGAGATTACTCTGTTTTAGTAATTTCTAAATAAATTTAGTAATATTAGTAATAATCGAATAATATTGACCGTGGACCGTGGGATATATAAATAGTGAAAAGAGCTCTAGATATTTCAATGTTCACGTGTAAAGTTACTCATAATTAATAATACTACATACTGTATTTAACTAAACAATTAAACTACACAATTTAGAATCAAAAACTACATTTTGTCGTTATTTCAGGGCTAGTTCCTGTGTAAAAGCTGTTTATAATAATAAAATGCGTCCTTCACGACTTAATACAGTGAGTTTTGGGGTTCAGTGTTTCGTGTAGGTCCTATATTTGCGATTTTCTGAAATCAACTGATAAATAATAAATAGCCGCCACCGTCGTTAAGTATGTTGTTCTAGTCTAGAAAACTTAGACGAGTTCAAACAAGTAGCTTCCTTGGAGTGTACCAGCCAGCAGCGCTGGAACAAGCAGACGAAATATAAACAACTGTAAACAGCGCGTAACCGACTCATTAATATTAACTACTAGTACACTGAGCTCATTTACACCTGCCGATTATATTTAACTCCTGAGTAGTTCTCCTCAAGTCGTACTTTTGTTTTGTGTGAGTGGCTTTTAAACATACGCGATTTGAACTCACTTTGAAAACATTACACAGGATTAATTACGAGCTAAATTATGATTTTTATAAGCAGTAGTTCCCTATCCCGTTATTTTTTCCCGATACAAAGATAAAATTAGCCTATGTGTTATTCTAGGCTATTTATCTATGTTCCAATTAAAACTTTTGCTTTTTTATAATATTCATACACTAACAGCGCCATTCATGATTTCCGCCCTTCTACCGCCTAACTAAATCGGCAATAGCTTTGTTATTGCTGTCTCTATCATTTCAAGCGATAAGAAAAGGAAGAGCTATATCTAAGTTAAGACAGTTTTAGTTGGGCGGTAGACCCTCCGTTCCCAATATTTCTCCGGGATGAAAATTACCTTATGTACTATTCTAGTATATATCTACTCTAACTGTGTTCCAAATTTCAGCCCGATCCGTTTCATCGTTCCGACGTGATTGAGCAAGAAACACCCAAAAATGTAAACATCCAATTTTTCGCAATATGTGGGAGTCGTGACCACCTCCTAACGAATTCTGATTATCTCCTCTCTGATTATTTATGTTAGCCATAACCCTCTATCACCAGTGACATACAAGGCGTCGTAGACTAATTTTTTAGCACTTTGCGAATCTCATTGGCCCAAAACATCCGACTGATGCGTCTTTTTATTTTGGTGCTGACTTTTCCAGGATATTTTTTCAGATAGTAAGACGGTCGAGAAATCGAAGAAGATTCTGCTTTTATAGTCCATCCTCTCCCATTTAAGCTTACATTAGCCAATCATTTCTAGGATCCCCATAAGGTTTTTTTTTCAATTTGATGATATTAATAAGATATCTAGTTTATGATGTTTATGTAGCAATATTGATAAGTAATTTCATTGCAACATACTGACAACTGAACATTGAAACTCGTATGAAAACACGAAGAATATTACAGTATTTCTTTTTTGTTTTGCTTTCTTTTGTTTCGTTACATAATAACGTACTTTCTCTCCTTCCCTAGGGAGCGGTTTTACGTTACCAAATCCTCGGAGCTTTAAGCCTTAAAATTGACGGGATTATTGTGAAGAGTTAAACCAAAATAGATCATGATCTGAAGATAAGATCGTCGAATGTAAATCCTTTTCCGTCGCGGATAGGTAATATCTTATTCATTGTATTTGCATCGTATCTTGTCAACATCGTTTGTCGGGTAACTCGTTCGTCTGTTTTACTAATTTAAAATGCAATGCTGTTATCCAATTGTTAAAGTTCAGTCGTAACTGCGGCACTAAAAGCTTCGTTAGGACGGCGTAGATATTTAATATGTTTGGACTGAAATTGTCGTTGTTTGCATGTTTTATTGCTACTTATGTATAGTTTAGTTGCTTGTAGTGTTTTCGTGTGGAGTTTGAAGGGTCACAAATCACAGTGGTTTATGCGATGGAATAATACAGCTTATTTAGTGTTGGTAATAGGGCCAATCAGCATCATACTCTTTTGATGTAAAAGACGATAAGTTCTATTAAGAAACACCCACTCAAGCAAGATTTTTTTTTACTGTTCGTAATACTATATCTCATTTTCTATTTTGCACAAAACAGTAGAGCTTCAATTATTTGAATTTAAAAAAATATAAGCACTGTTTGTAGTAATCAATTGTTTGGATGTTTGAAAATAATTGGCAGTCATAGGAATTGTCGATAGAAGTGAAAACTTATAACTTTGATTTTGATAGATTACTTTGGAAACTATGCGGGAGAAACCAGAGGGCGTGACCATAAGCATGGCCAATGACCATGCTACCGAGTTTGCCCGAAGATTTCTTATCATTCCCGATCGTGACACTAGCATTAAATTCACAGCCCACGAATAATCTGTCTGTGGCTCGCGCCAAAAAAGGTAAATATTTTCGGTAAATAAAAAACACTACGGCAATATTATATTCGTGTTTTCAAAAAGTCACTTACTTATCTATCTAATCGAAACCAGCGAGTGATTTGACCTCAAATATACTTTTTTGAGATGAGCTACAGATAAACTATAAAAACATAAGGTTTATGTTCACGGGTGGTGTGTTGATTGTTTGTCACTCGACAGCTCGTTTCATAGCAATGTTCAGGTTCAAATCTGCTGGGATACGAATCATTCAGGTTTCACTGTAATGTAATAATGTGTTGATTGTTTCTCGATCGCACCCACTGTCATTAAAATACATTTATTTTTCAATTTGAACAAAATTGGTTTGAGTTTTCCATTAAATATTATTGATTGTCAATTTCTCATTCGTTTATTTTGCCTTTAGCTTTAACAATTAAGCTTTGACTGTATTAATAAAAAAAATAGCAATTAAATATGTTTGTATTACTGTGCCCAAAAAGCGATGTGCGTTATGTATAATGCCCAGTCAATTTGATTATTTGAATAATTATTATGGAATTGCCCTCTCTTACTGGGCATTTTTCATAGTGCCCGGTCATTATGACGTCATGGGTATTAGTGCTCGATTTATCACTTGCTCCATCCTGTCCTATCCTACTTCTTACTATCCTTTCTACTAATATTATAAATGTCACAATGTTTGGATGTTAGGATATATGGATGTTTAGATGTTTGAATGTTTGTTGCTCAATCACGTCATTACGTGTGAACGGATTGGGATAAAATTTGTAACGTAGTTAGATTTTAGTCTGGAAAAACACATACGCCAATTTGTATCCCGGGAAAGTTACGGAAACGACGGGAAAGGGGCCTGTGCGGGTAAAACCGTGGGATGCTGCTAGTAACATATGCATATTCATATTCATATTCCTTTATTCATAAATATTATTTACATGTCAAGTTATCTATAAGTAAAAAATACAATCTAGCATACAATTATGAATACTCAGGTATTTACTCGTACATAGGCAAAATAAATTATTAATCAAATTAGACAATAACCAATTAAATTAAATAGTATTTTTTTTTTTTTTTTAAATAAAGAGTGACGAGACGATCAGGACATGTGCCTGATGGTAAGCAACATGCCTGACACATAACAGCACAGTGACACGCAGCTATTGGAACATGAAGAGTCCAAATCATTACCTAGCACTGCACTGCGCTCGTCACCCAGAGATCTAAGATCTTATATCTCTAAGCCCTGTAATTTCTCTGGAAACATTGCCCTTCAAACCGGAACACAGTAATGTTTGCACATTACTGTTATGGTAGAATAACTGGCAAAGGTGTGGTACTTCCCCAGGCGGACTCTGCCAAGAGTCCTACCAATACAGTATATAGGCCATGTCATGTTTAGTGTTAGTTAATGGTTCCAAGCTCCCTTTGAACGATTTTTTTTTCACATTAATGTGTGTAGCGAAACTTATTTTTAAATGATCAATAGTATGGGGACGATGTTCTTTACGGCAGGCTTGGAAAAGACAGGGATTTCGATGAGCGACCGAACTGAAAAAAGTAAGACTAAAACAGTAAGAAAAATACGGAAGTGACGCATTAATACTGTCACTGGTTGACAACTTTACTTTTCGGATGATAATACAATCTTCCAAACAAATAAATAAAATCGGTTTGTAATATTACAATAATTGCTTTTTACTACATGCATGTGAATGTATACACGATGCATTTTATTGCATTAATGGTAAAATAAACGATTTACTCAGAGTTAATTGGATGAGCTTATACAAAAACAAGAATTATTATAAGTGTAATACATACATAGGATTACAAAGTTTTAGTTAAATATATAGTTAATTAAATATATATTAACTTAATCTAAAATACCGGTGCGAGTGAGAATCGTGCTCAAAATGGTGGCCTCATTGCCACGTTGAAAGGCAGTAGTTATGCGCTGAGCAAAAAAAAAACCTGCATTTTGGTCACGAGTTGCATCACAAAGACGTTTAGATACGTCATTGTAAATATTATTGGCACTCAGTCCTAACGGATTAAAGTTTAGACTCCAAAAGGCTGAAACATGTATCCACTATCAATACAGCTATATTTGCGCCTTTTAAGGTCTTCAGCTTGTTCAGCGGGCGCGCCTTACTGAATCGCCTTACTACGTTGTACGTACCATACGCCTTACTGGCATCCAACGCCAGAAAGGATCTCATTTCCGTAATAGGTCAATTTAATAAGTAACCAAAAAGAACTATACAAATTTGAAAGGTTATATTTAACTTCCCTCAATAGAGTTTCCCTGTCGACGGAATTGAAAGCATTGATTTAAAAACGTTCTTAGTGCATGGACTGCTGCTTCACAAAGCCTTCTCATGTCTTGGAAACCAAAACCAAGCTGTAAAAGCTATAAAAGGTTTACTTTATTTCGCATTAATAAAATTTGCTGTCGTAAATATAATTTACGACAGCAAATTTTGACGGCAAGTCATACCGACAGCTATTGGCACCATATAGCACGTGCATACATTGGCACCATAGAGAAAATTGACGAATTGAATTGTTTACTTTTCCTGGCATCATTAAATTAATTAGTGCCGTCAAATTCCTCAGAAGAGCTTCTCCGTCTTCATGAGTGACTTCAGTTGTTAGATCTTGAAGATGTTCTAGTGTTACGGAGTAAATACCCCCAGCAGAGCCACTTTTAAAACATGAGACAACGGTAGAAACATTTAAATCCGTTATTGCTATGACGTTATCGCCGTCTCAAGGTGCTTCTGGGAATTCTAGATCTGCTGCCGAAAGTGGATGTTTTGAAGAATAGAGAGAGTTTCAGGATTTGAGGCCGCGATTGTGACACTCGAAAATAGAATACGTGCCGCCCCTTTAATGTCGCCGTCCCTGAATTTCCTCTCTATCAGCTTAAACGTTGGTGATTCAGAGAACGATCGCACAGTAAATTTTGATGTTTTTTAGTGTTCCAATTATTGCTCCAAAGTATGAGGAGGTCCGCCGAAGAACCTACGATGATTTTTTATTAGAATTATCAGTTTTAACGTGAAGTACCACATACAGAAAGCCAAATTTTGTCTCGTAAAAAAATGTTCCTAAGAACAGAGGGATCACTTGGCAGCTCTCACGTAACAGAACTCGTTTCTTCGAAAATAGCTGATTTTGAATTTAGTACTAGGTACCGACAATCGCTTTCATAATAGAAAAAGGTTCATAATTCGCCTTTTACGTTTTAGGGAAAAGCGTGAAACAGCATTTATGAAAATTGTTGAAAATATTTTATTATAAAATTGACGTCCATTTTCATTGACAATTTTTTCATTGTATTTTCTAATCTAACCATTTCATCTAATACAACACGGTTACAACAGTAAATTTCTGTCCTTGTCAATTTCGAACAAGTTTTTCCGCTTCTGATTGCTGCATAAGCTATTCCGGTGGCAAATAATTGAGAACCTGATTAATTATTGCATACATCCATATCACATATACACTGATCGAAGACAAAAGTCTTCGATCAGTGTGTCTTCCTAATGCTGAAGACAAAAGTCTTCGATCAGTGTGTTTTACCTGTGCTGAAGACAAAAGTCTTCGATCAGTGTGTCTTACCTGTGCTGAAGACAAAAGTCTTCGATCAGTGTGTCTTACCTGTGCTGAAGACAAAAGTCTTCGATCAGTGTGCCTTACCTGTGCTGAAGACAAAAGTCTTCGATCAGTGTGTCTTACCTGTGCTGAATTACGGAGCCGAGACGTGGCCTCTCACGGTAAGGCTGGTTCATCGATTTAAGGTCACTCAGTGGGCTATGGAGCGGGCTATGCTCGGTGTCTCTTTGAAGGATAAAATCAGAAATGAAATAATCCGACAAAGAACTAAAGTGACCGACATAGCCCACAGAATTAGCAAGCTAAAGTGGCAATGGGCTGGCTATATCTGTAGGAGAGACGACCATCGCTGGGGTGGGAAGGTACTGGAGTGGAGACCGCGAACTGGCAATCGTAGAGTAGGACACCCTGCAGCCAGGTGGAGTGACGATCTGCGAAAGGTTGGTGGTCGAAAGTGGATGCGCAATGCAGATGACCGCACCTTATGGCGTTCATTAGGAGAGGCCTACGTCCAGCAGTGGACGATTATTAAATAGGCTGATGATGATGATGATATACTCAATATAGTGCAGATTTGCATTTTGTGGACAGTTAGTTGATGCCCAACTCAGCATCAATGGCAACATTCAACTTTCAACGGTATCGTAGCTATATTTAGCAGGTAACTGTATCGACATTTTTTTCGAAAATTGATCCTGAGTGATTGTACTTCTATATTTATGAAACTTGATCTAGTCGAAAATTCGGCTTGATAATCTCTATTATAAGTCCCATTTTGCCATTTAGTAAGAAGCCCTTGGACACATCGAATCTGTTGAGTAGAAGGCGGTTTCTTCGTTGCTATTGACATTTAGCAAGGCGTTTAGAGTTTAACATTACAGCAGGCACAAGTTTTATTGAATCTGATTAATCCTCAGGATCCTAAGAAAGATAACGGGGCAAAGTATACATGTCTTAGGATCTTGACGCATAAAGTTTCATATTGATTCGTCGTTCTGAAAGGGATGAAATTTTAAAATCAAACTTATTGTTGACCAATTATGATGATGGCCACATTTTTGCGTTACCTTTCAAAAATTTCCAAGATAAAAGCTTTAGAAATGCTATTTTTTATTTTTTCAAATTCCAAACACAATGTGACTTGAGTTATGTGAGTTATAGATAACAGAACACTTCTTTGAGAGTTTACACAAAGTGTATGTTATAAATTAACCGGATTAATATCCTAAACGGGAAAAATCGGGTTTCTCGTCACACGCAAAAACAGTTTGTTTTCGTTTTGTTGCAAAAACACGAGCATTGTTTTTGATTTCTAAACTCAGATTAATTTCATATAAGGTAAATAGCGTTAAAATATTAACTGTCAGTTATCTGAAATGGCATAAATTACTTCGATCCGTGTGTAAATGTATATTACTTCAGTTTTATGTGTAATTAATAACGATAAGAGCTTCAATAAAACACTGTTTAATGCAATATTTACGTGTCAGTTATAATAATTTAAAACTCATTTATTAATATATGCCAACCTTAATTGCAACAGAGATCAGCGAAACCGAAGTGTCCGTGCAGTTGGGACCAATATCTCTACAACAGACGTATCACATGACAGAACGGCTGACTTCGTTATGAGAAAAATTAAGCGACTACGGTAGTATAATCGATTGTTAATGTTGGACCAAGTGCACGTTGCGCCTTCATTTTCCAGCAAACGAGATTCAGCGATAATTCAAGCTAGCCAGTGCAAGCCATGGATGTTTTGCAGAATTTAGGAACATAATTCAAATACTCAAAATACTCAAATGTTTACTGCGTCATATGTATAATACTTGCATGTGTGGTTAAAGCTATTTGTGATTATTAAATATAGCCCTATAAGGGCATGGTAAAAGTGGCAACGGAACGTTCCATTTCTAAGTCGTCAAATTTGTCGTTAAAAAAGGCGTACTATTTATTAGTTACTAAGTTAATTTACATTTATTAAATATTAAATTAATATCATGAAATACATTGAACTAACTAATGAAGTATCTGTAATCATTGCAAACTAAAATGCAAAGATTAACTTGGCTCTCCAACGTTTGTTCTGACTTTTTTGTTGATTCGAGGTGTATATAACATAGGTCACGGTAAATACGGCTATCCAAGCTTAATATTTTTTATTCTAAAAAATGGCAAGGAATTTTCTGGTTAGTTTTATGCCATGATTTTAAAAGAAAACACTCAAGAAAATCACCTAGCAGATGAAAGTTAGTAGTTAGACTTTTTTAGGGTTCCGTAGCCAAATGGCAAAATACGGGACCCTAATAGATTCGTCATGTCTGTCTGTCTGTCCGTCCGTATATCACAGCCACTTTTCTCCGAAACTATAAAAGCTATACTATTGAAACTTGGTAAATAGATGTTATCTGTGAACCGCATTAAGATTTTAATACAAAAAAAAATAGAAAAAAAACAAAATTTTTAGGGATGTCCCATACATAGAATACAACTAACTATGTAGCATACAACTGAAACTCAAATATTTTTTTTGATCAATACCATATTTATGTGTGGGGTATCTATGGATAGGTCATCAAAAATGATACTGAGGTTTCTAACATAGGTATTTATTTTCTAAACATAATCGCTGTATTTTTTATGTATAGTACACAGGTATTTTCCACATGTATATTACTAATTGTACTGCAAAAACCGGTAGCCAAAATAATCAATCACAAACAATTATCCTCGCTAACACCTTATAATAATTATTATACTTAATACAGTAAAGAAGAATCATAAACTCACAAAAATAAAGTAACGATGACATTTAAATTCTGTATTATAAGCTATCACATAACCCGCCCTGTACCGTTCCTGCGTGGCGCAAAGGAGCCCAAAATGCTGGCAGCATTACCACGCTGAATTGCGATAGAAATCCTTTGCACCAGAAACGAACCAGACCGGGAGTCACCTCCTTTACCGCGAATTCGGCGACCAATGTCTTTCACCAGGGTTTTAGCCTCGGCTCCCCAACTGCCCAAGGTTTCCACTACTACTGGTACAAAATAATACTGCGGTTCCATCGTCGCGTACTATTGGTGCTTTTTACAGGCTGCTTCCTCCGCAGCTGTCGCCGGCGAGTGGATGGTTCGACTCAAATGCGTGGCTGCGACAGTGCTAACGCAAGTGGCATCCCAGACTAGGCACTTGCCGTTTTTCCATGGCACTAGAGTTAAACCATCCGGGCCTCCCATCAGTTCTAATCAAACCTGGCGGCTCCACAATACAAGGAACGCCAGCTGAAATCAAAGCTCTACGTACTATGGCGTTAAGAGCATGGTGACGCGGAAACCTACCTGAGCAACGACGACAACTAAGTGCGTGATAGCCATCAGACTCCACAACAGAGCCGCAGGTGCATTTATGGGGCTCACACACCTTACTGCCCAATCGCAAAGCCACGGCCACCCGCAGTGAGTCGTCGTCTATCAAGGTCCCCAGATTAGGCGAAGGAAGGGCTTGCAACCATGCTCCGGATTCTGTTTGCGACACAACAAGGAGTCTCGCCAAATCAGCGCCAGTTACTGTACCAATCATCTCTTTGACAATCCTCTTAGCTCCAACTTCATCCCATACTCGCTGAACGTGCGGGGTAATAGGTTTTGACGCTCCATCATTGAGTGCAGACCAGGCTGACATCGCCTCAGGGACAAAAGGTATGTGCCTGAGGCGATGTCAGCCCCGTCGCCACTAGATAGGATGATAGTGACGAGGTCCGCAACCCCGTGCGTTGATGCTAGAAAAGCCGGCAAACCAACATCGACTACGCGACGAAACCCGAGTCCCCCGTGCCGAATAGGAAGGGCTGCTTGACGCCATTGTAGCTCCGAAAGTGACACATTAAGGATGGACTCCACTACATCCCTCAGTGTGCTGTCAAAAGCGAACACTTCTTCCGGGCAAAGCCAAGTTGGAGCAGTACGTAATAGGTATGTCATCCTCGGCATGGTAAAACACATACGTAGCAGCACCATTGCAAAATGAGCAGATAGATCTTGCAAACGCTCTCGAGCAAAAAGTAGAAGCTGTTTTCGAACAGACATGGCCTCGGGAACCGCCTCAAGAAAAATTAGAGAACCCAAAAGGTTGAAAGTGGAAGTTGTTAGTTCTCTAAGGCCAGGAAGCCTAGAATCAAAGTGACGGAAGTGTATGTTACCTTCAGTGCTACAAGGAAAGAACTCACACTTAACCGGATTCACCTCCAGACCCAGCTTCCTGAGATGGGGAATGAGCCTTTGAAGATCTTGGTCCACAATGTCAGGCCTACCACCGATGGTGCCATCATCCAAGTACCACATGTTTAAAGGCGATTTCAGTTCCACAATGGCTTTATGGACTGCTAAGCTATAGACTAATGGGCCAAGCGGATCCCCTTGCTGAGCTCCCACCTGTGAAAGGATAAGATCCTCGCCGTAGAAGAGGTTAGATGGAACATGGTACACCTAATGTAAGAAAGGATATACGGAAGGAATCTTATCCCTTACCTCGCTCAAAAGTGAGAATCTTGAGAATCTTCCAAAGTGGTAAAACGTGTGCATGTAACTACTAAAATAAGAGAATAACAAAAGTAAAAAAATATATATAATGTACGTTACCATGTAAACTATCAACGAAAATTGGTTTGAAGGATATCTAGTAAGTGGTTTTATTTTAATACGTCATAAATTGACTATTGTTAAAATACTGTTTAAAGTAACAACTAAGTACAAGAACTTTTGTATAATGTTACTTGCTGCTACGGAAGCCTTCATGGGCGAGCCCGACTCGCGCTTGACCACTTTTATTTTTGGTGCAAATTGTCGTCATTTTTACTACATATGTAGGTAAGTATTTTATCTGAAACATTTTAATTTTCCAAATAGTTATATTTAACAAATTGATTTCCATACTATATTCTACGAATTGCTTCACAAGTGTAACTCTGTAAAGTTTTTTATGGTTCAAAGTGTTGCCAAAATGGCCTGTGATCTGTGATTCCAGCTGTAAACAAAACACACTATAATAAATCCAGCTTTCGAAAAAAACCTTATCTGGCATGAATGTATGAGTTGTTGCGTTTTTTTTTTTAATCTTTAGCCACCACAGATTCTACGTGGTCCGTGCTCTTGTCGGAATTTTCATTCCTAATTGAGCGACATTAAACATGTTCTTGGACACTCTGCAAAGAGTCCTACCACTACAATATCAATTAAAAGTCCTAGACTAGTAGAGTACTCTAACAAATGTCACAACCAAGGTAGTCGTGGAAAAAATCAACATTTTTAATTTTGTTCGTTGTACTGACGTACCCAAAAAACATGATGGAAGTTGAAGCATACGGCATACGCTCAAAAATAATCAACTATTAAAAAGGCTATTTGTGAGATGGAAAGAAACACCAATACGTGTCAAACTTTCGATATTTGGAAGAAGCGTTACGTCACACTGCAGACACTTACAAGTAGGACTAGCAATGAAAATGTTTGTGGTACGAATACAAATACAAAAATCTTTATTGCTGTTTGTAGGTAAGATAAGGTGATACAAAACATTTTAAAAGTTGCCCCATACAAACTGGCCTCTGCGAGAGGCATGCAATATGTCTGGCAAGACAATTTGTTGTAGTCTTAATTTATAAATGAAAAAAATTAAAATAATAGTCAGCTAATTAAAGTCTTCTTCTTCCTCATCTTCTACTAATTTCTGGTTTTTATTTATGTCATCTGATTCTTCATCTTCGATTCATTTCTGGCTTCTATTTGGTTGTAATATATATATATGTGTGAGATAAATGCTTGGTGAGCACAATTTCGCCAGCGTCTTGTGTTACATCATGATATTGTCTTGTGTTTTTGAGTTTGATCAGTGTGTCCATCCAGGGTCTAAGGTCTTGCAGTAGTAGATCTTACAATTCATCCATTTGTAATTAATTAATTCTATTTTTGTTCATTCCCAATGCACGAGTACGACACACGACGAACCCTACGAATTGCTATGCACACGAAAATCTGTAGTAAAACATTAAAAAAAGACTGAAGTCTGGAACATCGCCGCAAAATTAATAGCTTGTCGGATACATTTCGGAAAGTTTGCAACTAATTTGCATAATTTTATACCACCTTTCCCTTCTTTCTATCAGACTGCTTACAGCTTGAAGTAACATCGTTCAATGGTTGACGTTCCAAAGACTCTAACGAAAAGGTCTTGCTTTATTTTTGTGATATGAACGTCTAGGCTGTTTAAAACTTATTATTGGTTTAGATTTCTGATCTGTTTCCCAAATCAAAAATATCACCATGCACAAATGTAGGTATAAGGTGTTTTGTTATTTTATATGTTACTTGTTGTCAACTTTGTTTTGTGGTGCCAATAAAGTGTTTTGTATTGTATTGTATTGTATTGTATTGTATAAGATATAACAATGCCATACAAGTTTGAAATAGTTGTCAAAGGCCTTGAAATTCTGATACAGAACTTAAGTTAAGTCCAAAACTAACGATTGGTCATGGTAATTAATGGCTTTAACTAACTTTGATAACCAAACGCTTCCCAAACAAGTCCCAGTATAACTTTTTCGGTTGAATTTAATTTTGTTGTATTACTGTTTATTAAATTAAAAGACATTCTACCCATATCATATCTGTTTCCAGTGTGGTTCGGACTTGGCTAATTTCCCCGTCTGTTTATCTAGCACCCGTACATTCGAAGTTATCGTCCATTGTCATTTTCAAACCTATAACAATGGCTACAAGTGTCATTTTCATTTGCAGACATATATGCAACACCACGTTAAGTATTCAGATTGCTGCAGCGGAGGGATGTTTACTATGACGGTGTAACTTAATGGAATATGGATTATAATTACGTTTGTTTGAGAAGCATTATGGAGTCAGTCTGTTGGTTAAGTGAGATAATTTAAAAATTGAATATTAGGTACTTGATTTTATATGTACTCATATAATTTATGAGTAAATAACTATTTAAAACAGCGTTGTTGGCTAATAACATTACTGGGCGATAAGGGAGACTATGGAAGGACCATCGATCGGGCCAAGTGGCGAAAACTGGGTATCTTGGGAAAAAGTTTTATCCCCAACCCCAGAACTGGGATAGTTACGGTCGCCTAGGAAGAATAAGAAAAACAATCCGATTAACTCCAGGTTACACCCACTCGGGCGTCACATTCCACGGCTTATAACACCCATATATCACACTCCACCCTTATTTCTCTAGATGCTGATGTACATAGGGGAAACCTATGATCGCGTTGAAAAAAATAACTACCGTCTCCCTCTCACGTAACAATATTCAAGGCCTGGCAAAAAAATTGCACATAACATTTTAGTCGGTATTTGCTTATGGTATTTTAGACAAAGATTATATTACAAACAAAGACAATTATATTTTGTTTACCCCAAAATCACGTATTTGCTATTTTTTTTTTTTATTATTATTAACGATACACATGATTCGCATCAACAACGTTTTAACGAACAACTGCTTGTATTTAGTTCTATTTAACAATTTTTTAAACTTCAAAACTGCTGGCTTAGATTGGAAAAAATTAAAACGAAATTTAGTTCCATGAACTCTAATTGGTTTAGTGGAAACTTTCAGTGCGATCTTCTGGGTTCCGTAGATAGCGTATGCCAAGGCGTTAGTGACGTGTTATTCTGACCATAATGCCCAACTTTCACTATTGACGTGACACTGAAATTACCAAAAATCTGTTAATTTTTACAAGAGTGCGCCCATGAAATTATAATGTAATTGTACTGTTACTGGTTCCCGCAGTTTGTATTAGCTTTATTTTAGTTATGGATAGGTGAAAAAAAATAAACAGATACATTAAAGCCACAATAAAGTAAAAAAAATCACGAGATTTACAACTTTTTTATACCTTTAAAACACATGTAAGTACTAGAACCGGCTTTGTATCGATGGAAACAATCTCTTCTAGGCAACATACGAGTTCATTAGGAGTGCGCTTTTATAGGTATAAAAACACTATTATATTTCTGGATGTTGTGTTCGATTCTGGACTACATAGAGTTCGGAAGTGTTTTTGTTCAAAATTAGAAGAATTGTGTTAGTTGGGTAATATTTATCTCTTATTGCCAGATGTTAATCTTGGTCGTTTCATTACTCGAAATTAATAAAACAGTGATAATAATACCTTGTTTGATGGTAGATATCACAGCAAAGTTACACGTTAATATTTCTCTAAACGGACACTAAAATAAAATTGTCTTTCTTGCTAAAATTAAACTCGTAAGAAAAAGGCTGTAAAAGAAAAATTAATTAATTTTCTGTACAACGGGTGCAGGTCGTTCGTTATTGTCCGAACTCGCAAGAAATCTGTTCGAGCTCTGTTTCAGACAAAAAGTGCTAAATCGAATAAGATGATATATCTATCTACCTCGGTATGCGATACGATACCCTTAGTCAGAGTAATTGTACAACAGAATTAAGCGTAGTTTAAATTCGGTTCAAGTTAGTTGTTTGGGCTTGTGATTAATTTATGGTATTTTATGTCCATTAATTTCATGTCAGTATTTTTAGTTTTTCTACATTGGGAAAATGTGATTTTTTTTAATACTTTGAATCAGATTTCAACGGATTTTATTATCCTTTTGTAAATTATAACTTCAACGAATAGGTACATGCTGTTATATCTAAATTTAAATGCCAGCTGCTTTGTATTGTGATATTATAGACTGATGTATAGCTTACCATTAAAGACATGTATTATTCGTCCCATCTCTCTTATTCAATAGAAATATAAAAATCATAAGGTTTTTTTACACCTAACATTTTTCATTACTCATAGTTCATAATAGAGAAGGAGTGGACAATGCTTATATTTATTTTTAATTACGCATTTAATCGTTAAAAACATGCTGTTGTATTACGTTAACGAGTAAGAAACATACTAACATACTTTCGCGTTTAACATACATTTTTGTAAATTTACAAAAAAAAACGTTTGTTTCAACCAAACATTGTTTTAGGTGAAAAATTATTTAATTTTTCAAAATTTCTTGGTTTCGTTCCATTGTAGTAGTTGTGGGATAAATATGATGAACAGGGCATTACCTTTTCTCAGCGCACAAGAATTATATGTTGCTTTATTTCATAATACTCGTATTATCTACCTATGTACTTTTTGCTAAAATCTACACTACATTTTTCCTAACATTATCAACAACGGAAAAATTCCTTCCTGGATAGATAGAACACTCTCTGTTACATAATGATTCCAAGTTGCGAGTAAGTACGTAGAATTTATAAGGCAACTTTGCGTCTGTAAGTTTTCTTTGTTTAATATAGTTTAGAAGTTGCCTTGCATGTTACGCAGCCCTGATAGTAAGTCCAAACTTTAGCAACAGCATTAGAGATACCTCCGCAACTGTGGAACTAGCAATAGTGACGCCATTTGCTAACTAGTCTTAATCTGATTTCAGATGTGTCTTGTTGTTAATTTATATATCTGTCTTACCAAATTGCTAAAAATAATGTTATAAGGTTTTATATCCTAACCTTTATTTTTATGAGATAAACCTTTGTTGAAAAATGTGGGAAAACTTGGATTCACTGCCGCAGTATGCCAAGTTATTTTTTCTCATTAGGTACAACTTTATCGTCATCGGCTTATCTTAGTCCACTACTTGACAATAGGCCTTTGTTAGGGCTCGCCACTCAGCTTTACGCCTCCATCCACAAGGTACAACTTAACAAATAAATAGAACAAATATCTCGCTTTACGGCGAAACTCTAGGTCTTCTCTCATAAGAAAAATTAAAGTCATAACCCAACGTACTGATCAAATGTGTGTTAGCGGATATCAACAGCCATTGACATGTTTATACCTTAGAACAGGTTATATTAAAACGTGTTATTTTTCTCTTAAATCTAGTAGTGCTAGTAAAAAACAAACTAACACAGCATGCAGATAGCTTCAGACTTAAAAGAAATAAGTTTATTTTAGAGTTGTTCCGTATTTATTAGACCGAGTTAATACTTATTGCAATACAATTTTAATTAAAAATATTATTTTTGAAATGACAACTTTGTGATTTTATTTTGATTATATTATAATTAAAAATTAATACCTATATAATTTTTAGTCAAATACCTAACTCACACAAAAAATCATTAATATAGCAAGAGATTAATAAGTTGTAACTAAGATTAACTAAGACGTGCAATAGAGACCAAAGTTAAAATTAAGTAAGGCTTCGTTGAATAAATTACTCAGGAATATGTAAAGTTTGACTGTTTTCTATGAGGCCGCGAAGTTGGAAGCGTTGTGGAAACTAACACGCTTCGTAGAAAGGGTTGGTAATTTAAATTTTCCGGGCAACGCTACTGGTAAATTTATATTACCAACCGTACTTCCTTGAAATCTGGCAAAAATACATTGCCGGTTTTAAATGATTGTTTGACGTTTCTGCGTATTGTCAGGGCTTTCCCTTGGCCGTTTGTTCTAGCATCAAGCAGTGACATAAAACATTGTCTTCTAACGAAACTATTTTTTATTTATTTAAGATAGTCTTTCCTTGATTTCTGATTTGTATTTACCTGTTCCATCGCTCGTGTATGCATATCTGCGTATAATTAATTTGATTTTATTTTGACATAACAAACAATTTTTAATTTGTATTTATATGGACTGTAGTCTGAAATAAATGGATAAATAAAATATCGCAGTATATGGTCCAGGTACATAAATCTACGAAGCAATTCTCCAACTTCTGTTCTAACCCTATATGAGTTTGGGCCTTCTACAGACTCCACTGAGCCTCTCTATTGTTTTCAAGGCCACACTTTTGTCAACACTGAATGCCTACTCTGAAAATGCCAAGCTGGAGGTTTTCTCTTCCATTTGGAACATCCGCCTGTACCGGCAAGTTAGCCCATTAGCCTGTGAGCGTAGCCAGAAACAGCGACCTCTGGTCTATCATCTATACTCGAATATATTTTAAACAACAACTTTTTGGATGTGGACCGATCTTTTTTCTCGATTCTGCGATTGCGATTCTTTTTTCATTTATATAAATATATTAGCTATCTGGCTTCCATAGTCCAAGCTTTACTTAGTTTGAAGTCAGATGGTGCTGTGTGAAATGCCCACCAATATTTTTTTATTTTATTTTAAATGACCGAGTACACAATCTTACCTTTGAACATTTGGAACAATACTTAATCGTTTACAAAATATTATCAAATATAATGTTTAATATCACTAGTAGGTATCAACTAAGTATTCAGTTTTACCTATTACATAATAAAGTTAACTAATTATTTACTTATTTGAACACAAAAAGTTTAATGTTATGTATAATATATATATAAAAAGTTTCTTCTCTTCCAGCTTCGAAAATGTATCACTTCATTTTATATATTTCGCTTTTTGTTAATATTTCAAATTTTTGTTCATATTTACATGCGTATAAGAAGCTTTTTGTGTTGCATAAAAAATTGCCGACTCTTAGGTACTAATCCGAAGTCAAAATAAGACATTTAAATAAAATAAAACTAAACGTGGTTTCAAATTTATTGCGATAAATATTAAATATAAAAATTATTAAAATGTTTTACACATTGTTCACTGTGTCCATGTAGTGATAATTATTCTAGAATAGTTGTGATTTAAGACGTGACATTGCTTGAAATTCGAAGATCCAAAGTGAATGTTGCCGTTAACAAAACTAACAAAAAAAAAACTAAATTTAACATCGATAATTATTAAGTGAGTACAAAAATCATTATGATGTAGGTATAATATTTCTACATTTGCATTTTTTTTAATGAGATCTAAGATAGATTTTCTCTAAAGTATGTAACAATTTGAACGTGAGGATAAGTAAGAAAATGTATTTATTCGAGTTTAGATTTCAAAAGTTCCCGGAACTGCGTCACGCCAGGTTCGTTTCCTTTCTTGGCATATTCTTCTTGAGAGCACTTGTCTAGCCATGCATGTAGGTTAGGGTATCTGAAACAAACCATTACATTTACAGCATTTATAAGTTTTATTAAAATTCTTTGAAAATATTATTTGTAAGAAATTTCAACAAATGTAAAATTAATAGAGATTCTTAAGTATTGACAGCACTTGTAGTTTGAAAACACTATAAAATAGAAATGTTTTCAAATTATCTCCAGACTTTCCAGTCTCGTTTTGAGAGACGTGTTCCGTCGTGTTGTAGATATTTTAACAATCGGATAGATTTCTTGGAATAGCTATTATCCAGTAAAATCCGTTAGCAGAATGTACAACTTGAAAAATAATAACTTACGAAGCTGCATCAATCGGAATAATCTCGTTCAGTGAAGACAGTGAGCTGAAGCAGCATATGTCAGCCAGCGTCGCCTCCTCACCAGCCATCCAATTGTCGGACAGAAACTTTTCAGAGAAACCGTACGCTTTTTCAATCTTGGCCAAGCTCTCCGGGACGTATGACTTCTGTCCTCGGAATATTACAGGTTCCTGGAAAGTGCAAATGCGACATACTATACACTTTTTGAATTTGTAACCTAAAATGAGACAACATTATTTTAAGTAGGCTAGTTTTGTTGCTTATATTATTAACTATGTATTAACTCTCATTTGGTCAAAATTTTGTCCGATTTACTAAACTTTTGTTTTTTTTCCTGTCATCACTCAATAAAATTAATAAACTTATAAATGTCAAATTTTAGATGTTTGCTGCTGAATCACGTCGGAACAAGAGAACCGATTGGGTTTAAATTTGAAACACAGTTAGATTGTAGTCTGGAATAGCACTTAGACTTTTACTGCGGGAATATAACGGGACAGAAAACTATAAACCGCTGGGTGGTCCTAGTTATTTCTAAATCATACAGTTACATGGATTAATATCTTGGGTTTGGACATTAATTGTAAAGAATATTGTCACAATAAATCTTTGTTGCATTTATACGTAAAGTTACAGCTGTATAGCTGGGCGAACGGCATCTAGCGATCCGAAGTCTCTGGTTCTATTTTTACGCGCTCCACTGTCTTTCCTAAGTCCTGCGCATAATGCCGCTGGCTTAAAACGGTGAAGGAAAACATTATGAGAAAACCGGCGTGTTCCTAGAATCTCCACCAACCCGCACTGGGCCAGCGTGGTGCATAGTGGTAAATATTTAATGGGTTGTTTAATGTATGCATATTTATTATTATGCATTTATCAATTGAAAAGTAGAACGTCTCAAGAAACTCAATGACTTTAGTTAATGAGTAATGAGGTTTTTTAAATAAATACACGGGTAACTCACGTTTGATATAGTCAGCCCAGGCCGACTCCAGTTTCGATCTTTGCGATCATTTTCAAGGAGAGTGCGCGCGTGTTATCGCATCTCGTTTAGAACACATACTACCCGTGCTTGCCCGTGAGCTAAAGTGGTTATTACACATTTTAAACAAATACACGGGATTTGTTTAAAATGTGTAATAACCACTTTAGTTTTCATACTTTAAAAGTAATGTGATATTTAGTATTTTTTACTGTTTGGACAATTTATAAGTGCACTCACCACGGTCCCTCTTACAGCAGGGAAAAGAATCCCACTGTCAAAATGAAGCCTCTGGTCTATAATGGCACGCTTTTTTCAGATCAGCTGGGTAGAGCGAGTCATCACTGCCATACTTGTTTACCAAATAAACTGCAATGGCGTGGCTGTAAACACAAGGCATAGAATAATGATGACGTTTTTATGAATTTAGAATAAGAAATAAAATTAAGGGTTATCTGAGTACTTTAAATTGAACTAGAATCCTTCAATTGATTTAACTTTTTTGTCATAATTATCGGCTATAGCCATTTTACTATTTTACTAAGTGTAATTATTTTTTTGTAAAATGCTTTATTAATATACTAGATTAAGTATCTCTTGTATATATTAAATATGATTTAATATATCTCTGTGTTTTGAAACTCTAAATTCAAAATAATTATAATTAGGTAATTTGAATAATAATAAACAATGGCATAATTTCTGAATATACGAGTTTTCACTGTTAACTTGATTTTGTAATTACCAAAGCATTTCCATTCAAGATTTCGATCTTTTGTTTGAAGTTTGTTACGTTACGTTGTAGTGGACTTTTCAATCATTATTTTAATCTGTCTGAAGCTCAGGTGTGTTTCTAATTAAGCATCAAGTATGAAGCGATATGGGACGTTAACGTCATATATTTGATAAATGGATGACGTACATTGAAATAACACACTATTATCAAATCATCATACCTAATACAAACAATACTTTTTAATTTATTTGTACTTACTGACCAGGCTTTAATAATAATTTGGCCCAAATTCCGACATAGTCCTTATTCAATTTAATAAGTCTGTCAATTAGCTGTTTGTCGTTTTTCTCTTTCGAAAAATTTTTTCAAGTCCTCTAAGTAAGCCACCAAGTAGAGTTTTGTGTTAAATAGGCAGCCTAAGCACTAAAACAATGAAGTGTTTTACCACAGTTCTTACTCATTCACAGCCCCGCAGTGCTGGTTTCTTAGGACTTATGACGTAGTAGGGGTGGAGTCTCTCAATTTTTCTTTCGTTTAGTGTTACACTTAACCACAGACCGCACCACCGCACCATTGGATACCTTGAGCAAGGGATGCCTCAAGAATCGGTCAAGTTTTTTTTTTAATGGGGTCAATGCATTTACTTAAACGCCTTGTAAGGACACGGCGGAGTATGGCGAGCTAGACACCACGGATCGTTAATGCTCCTAGCGATTAAAACCCTCACAAGTTTCGTGTTTGCAGTTTGCAGAGCCGCGGTCTCTGCCACTACAACTGGCCCAACTCGCGGGGGGAGGTGCTGGTCAACTTGAACTAAACCAATAGTACTCTTGTAGTGGTAGGACTCCTAGCAGAGTCCTCCTGGGGAAGTACCACACCTTTGCCAGTATAGTTATTCTACCGCCAAACGAATGTGAAAACATTACTGTGTTTCGGTTTGAAGGGCAATGTTTCCAGAGAAATTACAGGGCTTAGAGATATAACATCTTAGATCTCTGGGTGATGAGCGCAGTGCAGTGCTAGGTAATGATTGGGACTTTTCATGTTCCAATAGCTGCGTGTCACTGTGCTGTTATGTGGCAGGCATGTTGCTTACCATGAGGTACATGACCAGCTTGTCTCGTCACGTCTTATTTTAAAAAAAGAAAGCCAGGTCAGACTTCTGGAATGTTCGTACTTAAATGTGCACGTACTTACCAGCAAAGGTGTTATCGATTTTATATAAGTATAATGCGGATGGGAATTCTAGCATAAGGCGTACCCTTGACCGAACTAATAATATAAGTACTGCAATTAATTTGTAGGTACTTTACTTCACTCGTGTGCAGAGTTATTTTGAAATTAATACTGTCTTTTTCATAATTTTTTATTCATTTATATGGTTTTTGACAAAGTTTGACAAAAGTGGAAAAGGAATTTAAATAAAGTAGTATTGAATAATAATAAGGTAACTCGTAGTTTTTTTTAAATAAAGAGTTACGAGACGAGCAGGACATGTGCTTGATGTAAGCAACATGCCTGCCATATAACAGCATAGTGACACGTAGCTATTGGAACATAAAGAGTCCAAATCATTACCTAGCACTGGACTACGCTCGTCACCCAGAAATCAAGATGTAATATCTCTATGCCCTGTAATTTCTTTGGAAACAGTGCCCTTCAAACCGGAACACAATAACGGTAATGTTTGCACATGACTGCTTGATGGTAGAATAACTGGCAAAGGTGTGGTACTTTCCTCAAAGGTTCCCCAGGCGGACTCTGCTAAGAGTCCTACCACTGACACACTGAACTACTTAGCATCAGGTAAAATTTCGACCCAATGCAAACATGTCGTGGTATTAAATATGTTGGTAAAATAAATTTAGACCTACCATACGTATTCTGCGGTAGGTAAAAAAAAATAAGCAGTTAAGAGCAAACTCACGATATAAATTTTGACATTATTGATGTTTTAGTAAAGTAAATAGAAGAGTTTGATTATTTATTTTTTTACTCACCTGTCCCAAATGCAAAAATCATCATCTTTCAGTAGAGGAATAGTGTGTTGTGGATTCATCTGTAACAAATATACTGAATTAAATTTAATTTACATACTTTTATGTTTTCATGTAATTTTTAATCAAATCCTACCATTTTTAGTATTAAAATTAACGTGGTTGTTACACATATTTAATTGGATAACGGGACACTCACGTATATACGGTCGGTCAATCCGACTCGAGTTTCGGCCGCGTCCGGCGGCCTTTTTCAAGGCGAGTGCACACGCGCGGCGGCTGCCCGTTTGGCACTGCGGGCTGCCGCACGTCGCGCACGCAAGCTCAACGGCTGTTGCGGGGGTGCAGGTGAGGGGTGCGAGAGGGTTGCGCAGGTATACACTCGAACTCTTCATCACTGGTAAGCTGCGAGTCGGGAACATTGCAGCACACTGAGCTCACTGTGTCTTCACTCATATCGCGAACACTATACCGAGCACTATGGAGCACGGCTTCCAAGCGGGCGGCACATGCCATCCTCCATCTCTATTAAAGGTCTGACGCTTACCGATTTCAATGGCCTCCCTGACCTTACGGGGTACAAAGAACTTCTCCCGTGCCAGGACCTCCGCCTTATCGAATCGAATAAAATGTTGGGCGTCCGACCTAAGAGCATGTTCCGCCACCGCAGAGCCGTTAACATCTACATTTTCATGGCGCGTATGTGCTCCGTGAGTCTTGTGGACACATTTCTCCGTGTTTCCCCTACGTAACTTATGCCACAATCGCAAGGAATCATGTACACTCCCGGAACACCCAAAGGGTCTTTGTCTTTTGGAGAGCGTACCATTTGCCTTAGCTGTCTGAGCGGACGATACATTGTCTTGATGCAATATCTACGGCGTAACAAGTTTCCAATTTTGTCCGTCACTCCTTTGATATATGGCAGGTACGCGGGTGACCTCTCCACCGAAGCCGGACCCGTTCTCGACGATGTATTCGCCATACGCCACCCTTGTTTCCAGCTAAACCCGTTACCCTCGAGTACACCTTTTAAATGGTCTAATTCGGTTTTCAGATATTGTTGATCGCATAGTCTCAACGCTCTGTTGATAAGCGTGCGTGGTACCGAAGCTAGGTGTACTGGATGGTGGTGTGAATCAACATTTAAATATCTGTCTGTGTGTGTAGGTTTACGGTAGATCGTGTGTGATAATCGTCCAGTAGTTTCTCGCATCACTAACACATCCAGAAAAGCTAGAGTTTTATCCCGTTCACGTTCCACCGTTACGGCAATATTTGGGTGAACACTATTCAGATGTGACAATAATGGCCCAATCTGGTCTCTGTGTACAATGGCAAACACATCGTCAACATAACGCCACCAATATCTCGGCTTATATGGTGAGCTCAATATTGCGTCCTCTTCGAACCACTCCATAAAGATGTTAGCTACGACCGGGGCAATGGGAGAACCCATAGCTACACCTTCAACCTGCAGGTAGTGGTCCCCCTTCCACACGAAGTAGCCTTTAGTCAGCGTGAATCGCAATAACTCTATGTACTCGATAGGTATTTGAATTAATTGTAGTAGTTCCGTTATAATCTTAATTGTATCTTCTATCGGTACATTCGTAAAAAGCGACACGACATCGAAACTGACAAGTTCTTCGTCTTCACTTAGCCGAACCCCTTCCAGTAATTGTACAAAATGCGTAGAGTCTTTAACATAACTTGTGGTTTTCCCGATGAATGGCACAAGCATGTCCGACAAGAAACGCGCAGTTTTGTAAGTAGGCGAGTCTATTTGGCTTACGATAGGACGAAGAGGCCACTCAGGCTTATGTATCTTCGGAAGCCCGTAAATCTTCGGCGGTGTAGGGTTTAAAGGGCGCAAGTCTTTATGTAGGTCGTCCGGCAGTGTCTTTAAGATTCTATTGAGACCATTTGTAACCCGGTTTGTAGGGTCATAATGTAACTTTCTTATAAGTGTTACTGTCACTCACCAACTCGCTAAGTTTATTTTCGTAAGCCACAGTATCAACAATGACAGTCGCGTTACCTTTATCTGCCGGCAGTACCAACACATCAGGGTTGTTCCGAAGGGTTTTCAACGCGTCTAGCTCGGATTTCGAAATGTTAGACTTGGGTAATTTACCTTTTCTTAAAATCAGCGACACGTCCTGTCTTAGGCACTCAGCATCACGGGAACCGATCTTATTCCGTACTATTGCGTCCTCGATACTGGCAATAATGGACTCTGCCGGAACTTTCCTCGGCGTGGGAGCAAAATTCAGCCCTCTAGCAAGGGCTGTAGTCGCCTCATTTGAAATATTTACCGAGGATAAGTTGATGACCACCTTGTCAATTCGGTGGACGTTTTGCATCGTGGTGACGTGCTCAGAGCCTTTTGTCAGGCTAGCGCGCCTGACAAAAGGCCAATTTGGCCAATTGTACTTTTTCAGTACCCATTCTAACTATTTCCGCACGACTAAATGTCATTCCATCCAGAATTTCCCATAATTCCAAGCTCAGAAATTGAGACAACTTTAGGTGCAAAAAGTACAATTCATCCGTTGCAATTTTTATTTTACGTTGGTAGTCACGAATGAACATGCTCTTAGGTCGGACGCCCAACATTTTATTCGATTCGATAAGGCGGAGGTCCTGGCACGGGAGAAGTTCTTTGTACCCCGTAAGGTCAGGGAGGCCATTGAAATCGGTAAGCGTCCGACCTTTAATAGAGATGGAGGATGGCATGTGCCGCCCGCTTGGAAGCCGTGCCTCCATAGTGCTCGGTATAGTGTTCGCGATATGAGTGAAGACACAGTGAGCTCAGTGTGCTGCAATGTTCCCGACTCGCAGCTTACCAGTGATGAAGAGTTCGAGTGTATACCTGCGCAACCCTCTCGCACCCCCTCACCTGCACCCCCGCAACAGCCGTTGAGCTTGCGTGCGCGACGTGCGGCAGCCCGCAGTGCCAAACGGGCAGCCGCCGCGCGTGTGCACTCGCCTTGAAAAAGGCCGCCGGACGCGGCCGAAACTCGAGTCGGATTGACCGACCGTATATACGTGAGTGTCCCGTTATCCAATTAAATCCTACCATCATTATGAATAGAGTAAGATCCCAGGGCCGCCAGACGTTACGTATTTTCTGATGAACGAAATGTGTACCACTGAGCAGAGTTAGTACGTACTAAGATCACATGCTTACCCGCTAACTTGCTTAGACGGCCAATTTTGAGATATGGCGTCCAGAAGTTAGATAAAAACATTTATGTACGAGATTATGAGTTTAGGGGATGACTGGCCCCATAGATCGGTTTGGCTCCTTAGATGTCTTATTGACAAATGGAGTAAGAGAATTTAAGTGAAGGTAAGCCATTATTTTGGGAGTTTTAAAGCATCTGTTAAGCAAAACGGCCGACGGAAAGGGTCTGGGAGTATTGGGGCCTTAATTTTAAAGATATTGCCCATAATATACGTGAAAGTCAGTTATTAGAAAATACGTGAAGTAAGTAATGTATCTTCTGGACCCATATCTCAAAATTGGCCGTCTAAGCAAGTTAGCGGGTAAGCATAGTAGTCTTAGAACGTGTTAACTCTACTCAGTCGTCCACATTTCGGTCATCAGAAGATACGTGACGTCTGGCGGCTCTGAGATCTTGGATTAAACGCGAAAGTTTGGACGTTTGTTGCTTAGTCACGTCGGAACAGAACGGAATGTTTTAACGGATCGGTTTTAAATTTGGAACACAGGCTGCAAAACACATAGGCATTTGTCAAAGGCTCTTCTCTTTAGGTTTAAGATTCACATAAACTTGTTAGTATGGTTTTAAAGAGAGGAAAACAATTATAACTTGATTAGAGGTTCTCTTAAAAATGTACACGCCAAATGCCTTCATATAAATATTTTCGTAAGGCTCATTCTAAGATCCTGTAGTTGTTGGTAAAATTAAAAAATATAAAATATTAGAACTGTTTACTTACTGATCAAATTACTTTTAAAATTACCCAAAGAAAACTGTGACAGCAAAGTTGCTAGAATGGAATATTTTTGGATCCCACCTGTACTTTTGCTGATTATTTTTTTAAGTGCAGATTTAAAATTTGGTCACCGCTACTGGGTGGTAATTGTGATGTAAAACATCGTGAGGAGATGTTCCAATAAACATATTTCAATGAGATGTTTCATCCGTTAAGCCGTACTTGGTCAGCGTAGTGGATTTTGACCTTGACTCGGTACTTCTGAGAAAAAGCACAGTCGCAGTGGTAACATTTAGTGGACTGCCAATACTTTTAATTACTTTTTTCGCAACTTAGTATTTATATACCTTGGTGTACTCCTCTTTCATATGTGCACCTTCAAGCAAATTAACATCGACATATTCCACATCAGTGAGCCCCAGTGCTTCGATGACCATCATCACGGACCGCGCCGGCGGGCTGGCGTCCAGTTTGTAGAGAGTCAGACCCATCGCTAAAGATCACTGTTGAAAACAAAATTTATTTTTTACAAATTTATTCATTTATGAGACATAAAACAGGACTTTTATTGTCATTTTGAGCAGATCATCTCTAATCATGTGAACATGGCAAGGTTTAATATTTAATAATATAATAATGACAAAAGAAAATTAACAATTTATAAACAAATACTTATAAATATAGTTAAGAATTTAAAAGCTCTCTAATAATCTAAAAAATCATTAAGTTCTATTGTTCAAGCGAAATATGTAAACTATGGCATAAACATACTCGTACACCAAACGCTATGCAAACTTGCACTTGGCCAGTGTGGTGGATTATAGCCTTGACTCTCTCCTTGCGAGAGAAGGCCCCGAGTCCCAGCAGTGGGAACATTTAGTGGGGTGCGTATGCTTATGTATACCAAACGGAACGCTACTGCTATTAGAGCAAAACGTATAATTGAATAGTAGAAAAAGACAAATTAATGTTTTATTCTACTGATAGTAAAATTTTATTGTAATTAATGAAGCTATGAGTATATGGTGGCCTAGTACCGAAAACGGCCGAATTACAAACATGAGGTGCATCCCGCATACACCACTAATTATTTATCAAGTGCACTAATAGATCTAAACGTTTGTTATCGTCTCTGGCTTTAACGTTAAATAATAATAAGTTTCTGAGTTATTACTCAGAAACTTATTAAAATTAGAAAGTTGAATGTAATTATATCGGGTATTTAACTTCTCATCAAATAAAATATATTTACTATATTTCAAAATCTTTTAAGATTGTAAAAATTGTCACACCATTCAATAGGTGTTCATTATTCAGTACAGCCTGACGAGTAGAATAATTTTCTAGCTGACTTATTCTTTCAAATAAAAAGTAGTAGTTCTTTCAAAGTCAGACTGAATGCTGCCTTTTGAATTTGCACCTTCTGAGCTAGCTCTTGTTAGACAAATACGAATATTTACGAAAAAAATATGATTACATTATACTACATGTAAATACCATCAACCTTTTTCAAAACTGTTGGTTTTTACCTAGAAGAAATCGATTCACTCTCAAGATACCATGATTGTAACCCCCAGGAAAAACCCACTTGGCTAACACCTTTCACAGCCTAGACAGACAGACATGCAATGACGCTATTATAGACACACCAGAAAAGTTAATAAAGTTACACTACATAAAATACTCATAAATGGCGGCATAATCGCAAATAAAAATTTCTTCGAGGCAACGATTCGAGGCAGGAAACACAAATAATAAGAAATAGAGTGGGGATAAAGTGTGTAGAAAAAAAATAGATGGTAAAAATGTTGTCACAACTTATTCTTCTACATAATATAAGATGGTTACTCAGCACTTCTTTCGATACAGCACATCTTTTCTGCGTAAGCTGGTTTTTATTCGTTTCACACGCCACGTTAACCATAATTACTAATGAAATTAACTAAGAGCCAAGACGAAGCTGAAACTACATTTAGTTGATGTATTTACAAGTGCGCTCTACGAAATTTGAGTACGAGTTGTCTAAATAGGTACTGAAAGGAAAACAAGAACCAATCTCATCAATTTAAATGCAAAACGAGTGAAGCCAACGAGACTGTCGAGTCGTTACCATTGGATAAATTGCTTTTACAGCTGCTCACAATATCACTCAGTTTGATTGAATAAACGCAGTGACCGTAACTGGCAACAATCCCAACTTATCTAACCGCTTATATGAGTTCCGAAATTTGGACTCTTCAGAGTCTAAATAATTACCTAACACCGCACTGCGCTCGTCACCTGAAGATGGACTAACTGGATAAGAATAGTTTAAGGGAAAACAGATCCTCGAAATTAATCAGCGACGATGTAATTTTGTTGACTTTCTCGATAAATTACTTTCATCTGACATGAAACGTTCTGTGGTCTTTTTTGTTACCTTATAAGTAGGCGAAACAAAAGTGTCCCATTACTGTAGAGGTATGACGATCGCGGATCTGTGTGGGAGCAGACTGAAATTATTTAAATCAGCTCAATGAATGAGGCGTTTTCAGATACACATAAATACACCAGTCAAAAATAGTTCTCAATTTCGACAAGGTTAACGCAAATAAATTAGTGGTCCTTCCCGGCTTCGCCCGTGGTTCATAATATACCTATATAGCCTATAGTACTCAGGGATCACGTACATATCCAACGGTGAAATAATTTTTGAAATCGGTCCTATAATTTAAATGATAAGCGCGTTCAAACATAATACCTCTTCAGCTTTATAATATTAAGTATAGATTTAACAAAACGAAACATTTATGCAAAATTGAGAGGTACGAGTATGTTTGTTTGTAAAGTATATATGCAACGTAACATAGCTACATTGCAGACATCAAGCTTGTTGTTATTTTTCTAAAATTATTTTGTAAAAAAACCACTCCCTATGAAAATTTAATAAGTTTGATGGTAGTCAAACAACAAAAATTTGAATTTATTTTTAATTTACGAAAAGTCACAGAAAAGTATCTGATAAATATATAAGTACAACATATCGCACCATTCTGTGATCAAAAATAAATGGAAAGTTAAAAAAGTTTTTGTTATTTTTTACGAATTTCTTAATAATACGAGTACTACTTATAACGTCTGACTGTTTTTAATAAAACTGTATACATATTATATGAATAAAAAAATGACAATCAAAGATTTTTAGAGGAAATAGCTCGTACTATATATTGAATAGTAAACAACATTTGTAAAACCTTGCTAGCATGTTGTCTAAAAACGCGGCAATGTCAACTTTATACAAACAAATATTTTTTTCAGAGTAAAAAGACTATGAATTATTTGTAGTGCATTTGTAGCCTATTATTTTATGTTGAATTGATGTTATGATATAATCTTATTATTGGGAAAATTAATGACAGTTATTACTTATGGAGTAGCGCCAATACTCTTTCTTCATTCTCTTTCATTATTGATTTATTTATTATTTCCTTTGTCTATTATTTATTTACAACATTGTTGAATGCTGCTGTCTAAAATTTTACACACGTACTACCATGAATACAAATAGACTTGTGAGAGCAAATAGCAAGTGAACTGCACGCTTTGAAACCATCAGTTTGCAAATACATATGTTTTATCAATAACAATAATATCTACTTGTCCCACATAATTACTAATAAGATCTGCTTTTTTCAGAAATGTATTATTACTGTCGGAAAAAAATCTAGAGAATTTTACTCGGTCGTCACTAAGTAATTTTAGTGTAAGCAATTTATTTTAGTGAATAATTTTATCTTATACATTTAAACGACCAATTCTTGTAGGTATATATAAATATATATATACATAGAATCTGAATCTCGGAAACGTCTCGAACGATTTTCATGAAATTATGTATACAGGGGGTTTCGGGGACGATAAATCGATCTAGCTAGGTTTTATTTTTTTTAAACATAATTTTATGCGCATTTTTAGACAATGAAAAACTCCTACAATGTCATTAGAATACGATAACTTATTTCGCCACTGTTCTTTAAGTCTAAATGGCTCAGTCGGAATATGCTCGTCCTCGGAGTCAACAGGCTCCGGTTCGAATCCTGATGGTTACACTCGGGTCTTTTCTTTTTGTTCTTTTTTTTCTGAGAAAATCTTTTACTTAGAGACCTTTATAAACGCATTTAAACCGAGCAAAGCTCGGTCAACCAGGTACTTACCTATTTATATAATTTATGTCTAGACACAATTTCCTGTTAAGTTTTCAATTTGAAAACATCGTCGTAAGTAGTTTTAGACAATTATCTTTTAATTTTATCACACACTGAACTGGGCAGCACTAAGTAGGTCACCTTTTTTAAAAAGGAAACGTCTAAAATAATTCAGCATACGCTTATCATAAAAACTCTTTTCACTTATTTCACTTATTTTCATAAAAAAATACAGAAAGCTATCAGTAAATAAAAAAATATTTAAAATAAAAAGTAGACGTACCTTGCTCTAAACGACGTACTAACTGTGTGTCGACGCGTGTGGTTATGCCACAGTACAAAACCTGCTCGGCCTTGTGTGTACCGTTACGATCTGAGAATAACTGGGACTTTGGATAAGGCATTTATGGCAGTATAAATACCTATGCGAGTGCAATAGTTAAAATGTTTTCATCATACAATTATTTACTTTAAAACTATTTTACTTCTAACCAAGACATTTCAGACATCTTTGTTAGTACCATTGTACCAATACGATTGATTTTATCCGAAAAAACTAAAATTGACTTCAATTTAAAACTAAGCTCACAAACAAATATCGATGTTTTTTGTGAACTCTACGATAACGTCGTCAAGATGAGCGTAAACAAATTTTATTTTTTGTTGATATATCAAGAACCACTACACCGATAAAATTATAAGGAACGACCTCTGAACTATGATCTACAAACCGATCTAAGAACCATTAAATTCGATTCATAATTGACGGAACTATCGCGTAACATGTATAAAAAACTTAGAACCGAAGTTTTTAACCAAAGGGTTTTAAAAAAGGAGGAGGTTGGCAGCTTCCTTTTTTATTTGCAGCTATTTAAAAAACTCTAACTTAAACAATGTTGGGCCTTTTGTTTTGGATTTATGGCACTGGTACTTCTTTCGTATTTTCTTTTTTGTACTTTTTAATTTTACTGGTGTGTAATGAAATGATTCTGTCTGTCTGACCTTTATCTTCACAAACGGCTAACTCTAATTTTTCCCAGTGTAAAGGCGACGCTGTCTCCGCTTACTTTCACTGTATTGCAACTTACGAGTATGCACCAGAAACGAACCGGAGCTTGAGTCATTTGATTTCTATTCAATACTGCGTGCTGATTCCAAAATGAGCAGTATAGAGATCTAAAAGTGCTATTTTTAGATTTCTACGGTAATGGGCGAGGCGATGGTTCTCTTTGTTTGTTATTAGACCATTTAAATTTTGCATACCGGGAGCCCATGCTTCAATTTAAAGATACTTAGTGACAAGTAAACTTGAAATTGGCACCGTTGTTCGACAAAGACTTCAAAGTCTTAAATATCGCCCCTAAGTTGCTAGCTCATCGGTTTTTTTATCAGATACATTTTGTAGAGTGAACCATTGATCTGAAACATAAATGATCAATAAAATATGTATTTGTAGATTTTTGTAAAAATGCTTAGGCAAGCTTAGCTTTAAAAGTTTATCTCATCTTTTCCAGACCAGGTTCGTTCTTTTTCTTGGTAAATTCCTTTTCACAAATCTTGTGCAACCAAGTCGATAGGTTAAGATACCTGAAAAAAGGAATTGCAGCACAATTTCATTCAATCGCGACATCCCGGAAGTTCGCTGACCTTGGGGGCCTTGACTATGATGAAACCATATATATCATAGTTGCGCAACAATGACAGCGAATATTTTTCTTACAATCATAGTGGCATGAAAATTTGTATGATTCATTAACACCAGGGAAAAATGTGTTTCTATCAGTCTATAGACGTAGAAAAAAACACGTTTTTGTTCTTGTTCTAATATAAAGAAAGACCATCGCCACAACATATTTTTTTTTCAATTTGCTTAAAGAAACCTTATCATTGAACTTTCTTGAAGGCACATATTTACTTATCTAATTTTTATACCTCCAGGGAATGAGCATAAGCATAAATAGTCCACTAAATTTCCCCACTGCTGGGACTCAGGGCATTCTATCGCAAGGAGAGAGCCAATGACACAATCCACCACGCTGCCGTTGGCCCAGTGGTGATTGGTTTGATAGTAGATAGGAAAGAATTTTGTCGGGCCGCAAAGTCTTGTTACTGTATGTTGTAAAAACATTTCAAGCGTAAATTACAAGGCATAGAGATTTATCATCTTAAATTTCTAGGTGATGAGCGCAATGTAGTGCTGCTAGATAATGATTCGCATCCTTCTTTTCCAATAGCTGGGTAACACTGTTCTGTTATTGGCAGGAGTGTTGCTTATCATCAGAAACATGTCTTGCTGGTTTCATCACTCTATACTACTATGATATATATGTCATTGGCTCTCTCCTTGCGATAGATGCCCCGAGTCCCAGCAGTGGGGAAATTTAGTGGACTATTTATGCTAATGCTCATTCCCTGGAGGTATAAAAATTAGATAAGTAAATATGTGCCTTCAAGAAAGTTCAATGATAATCAAAAGTTCAAATTGAAAAAAAATATATGTTGTGGCGATGGTCTTTCTTTATATTAGAACAAGAACAAGAACAAAAACGTGTTTTTTTCTACGTCTATAGACTGATAGAAACACATTTTTCCCTGATGTTAATGAATCATACAAATTTTCATGCCACTATGATTGTAAGAAAAATATTCGCTGTCATTGTTGCGCAACTATGATATATATCAGTTTTCTTGCGATGTTGTTTCGATAAGATCTGTAGTAATAATAAACTAGTATACCTGTACATAAAAAACATACTCAGAGGTACACGCGGTGCTAGATCCTACAAGAACACAATTGTGAAATCGAATGTTCTTGCAGCTACGACATTAGTGCGAACATCTCAGAAACATTACAAATGTCGAACTTACCACGGTCCCACTCATAGCTGGGAATAGGATTCCACTGTCAACATATTATCTCTGATCTATCACGGTCCTTTTTTCGGATTGGTCGGGTAGCGATAGTTGCGGGCATGCTTTGTCGCCAGGAACACGGCTATTACGTATTGTGTAAAATAAATTTATTGATATTGATTAAACGCAAGTTACATTCAGACATCGAGATTTCCCAAAGTAGAAACTTATTAGTAAAACTACCGATCCGCCTCGGCTTCGTATACCTATAACACTACTACTACAAACTACTAACGGAATACAATATTATCAGACTAAAAGTTACCTATTTAATTTAGTTTGTGTATAATGAGAAGAGTTATTTAATTATTGTTGTGATATTTGTGTGAAAGACGCGAGACGAGGGAGAGAACCTAACCCACGACCCAGGGCTTTACGCTGCAGGCAGGCTTACTACCAACAAAACTACGTGTTACTTAAAATATTTTGATTAGCATTTAGGCAGTATCAGACATTTTAGGCAGTACATTGGACACTGCAATCAAATTTTAGGCTAGTCTACTATTCTGGAACCTTATTTAAGGGATTCATAATACTTATTTTAATTTAATAATGTTTCATGTCATTATAATGGGTTTTTGTTTTCAGGATACAAACATTGTCCAGGAATATTTTAATTTCACTGACAAAAAGTCTACTAAAACTTTTGGAGAAAAACTACGGAAAACAATAAGATGTTGACTTCAGACTAATTTTGTACATAATATATCCGCTTATTTACCTACCCCAGACGTAAAAATCATCATCCTTCAGCTTTAAATTTCCATAACACCGTTCCTGTCCTCCAGCATAGGAATGGTGGTATTGAAATTTATCTGAGAAGAAATGTCAATTAATTCGCTACTTATATAAGTCTAATATATAATGAACAATTAAATTATGTTTCATGAATAAGATGAAAGTATTAAATTTATGAATAATTATCTTATAAAATACTAGCGGCCCGCCCCGGCTTCGCCCGTTGGACATATAATTATTTAACCTACAGCGTTCAAGGATTACGAACATATGAAAGAACGGTGAACGATATTTTAAATCGGTCCAGTAGTTCCCGAGATTAGCGTTTCAATTTATATATAAGCTTATAGGCTACTTTTGATCGCCAAATTATCGTGCTGTTTACTGGGTAGAAGTGACACCTATAGACATCTGGCGGGGATAACTAATTAAATGACGATTGATCAGTTTTCCACCGGAGAGGAAAAATGATTAAATTACTAAAATGGCTATTAAAAATAGGGGTTGATCGTAGAAGGGTAAAATTGAGGATTGTATGTATTTTTGTATGTTGTATCATAAAAAATTGAAATTAAAATTTTGTCTAAAAAATAAAAAAATAAAATTTAGGGGTGGACTACCCCTAACATTTAGGGGGATGAAAAATAGATGTTGGCCGATTCTCATAGATACCGGATAAGTACAAAAAATTTCATCAAAGTCGGTCAAGCCGTTTCGGAGGAGTATGGCAACGAAAACTGTGACACGAGAATTTTATATATTAGAAGATTACATGTCAAATGTTTACTTAACATAAATTAAATGTCAAAAACCTAAATACTACAAACACAAGTTTGGGCTCATCAATTTAATCTCCAAACTCGTCAAATCGCCGACCAAAAGTGCCCATTAAACTGGCGGCATTTCTCCGCTGTATGGCCAAAGAAATGTTTTGGGCCAGATAGAGACCCGAGCGGGGATCGCGTCCTCTTTCCCTAAGAAGACGACCTAAGTCGGCAACAAAAGCCCTCGCTTCAGAACCCCAGGGTCCAGCCGTTTCCACGGCGAACGGTACGAGCTCATAAGAAAATTCCAGGGCAGAGTATTTGGGGTGTTTGCTTCTAGCAGCTGCCTCCACGCCCGTACCTGCTACTCGCTGAGTGCTGAGACTGGATGCGAAGGTAATGACACACGTGGCGTCCCAAATGAAACAACGTCATCTCCGCCAAGGAATCAAAGTTAGTCCATCAGGCCGCTTACCGTCCGAGTGAGACAAACCGGGGGGCTCAATTACGCAGGGGATTTCGGCCGACTTGAGCTCGTTAAGAGTATGGTGCCGCCGTCATCCCGCACAACGGGAACAACTGAGACTGTGCAAGCCAGTCGCATCCACCATCGCCCCTTAACACCATTAGATGAAATGAATTTAGATGAAAAATTCGATGGTTGGGTTTGATCTTGTTTATTCAGCAACATGTTAATCTAAAAAAATCTTAATAATTTATTAGCAGGATTGATAACAAAACAATTTATAATTATTAAACTTTAATAAAATTAGGAAACTTTTTTGCAATTCAAAACCACAGAAATATCATTTACTATTTAAACATTTACTACTTTTTTTAGAAAAGACTACAAGAAAACATATGTCTTTTATACCTTTTTTCAAATAAATTAAAGTCACAGTCGCATTCAAACTCCTTATTGGTAACTTTCTTTCTTATATGACTCTAGACAGACAAAAATGGAAGGAAGATAAGGAGGCCTTTGCTCAACATTGGAATACAGTGGGTTCTTAATAAAAATACATATGTACTAGTATCAGCATAGGTACGTTTATGTCATAATTTTTTTTTCATTGATTAACATTACGTTTTTAACAACTTTAAAACTCAATAAAGGGTTAGCATAATGTAAAAACTACCCTCTCAATGTTCTTACATCTTATTAGACTCGGAACCTTTTCTAATAAGGTAGCGTGAAAAGCGTTAAAAACATGTCCTCTAGAAACATTTCCCTGGAACCTGCAATATAGTAATAGTTGCACATAACCGCTTGGTGGTCAAATGAGCACTACAACTCTGCAAAGAGTCCTACTGCTACAAGTGACGAACAAGTAAAAAAGTAATGACAAACACGTACATTTGCACTTGGAAATACAGCGCAGCTGGTACTTCCGAAGCCACGACCAGTCATGTTTAAGAAATGTAATGCTTACGGCCTTTCGGCCTCGACACCACAGTTTCAAGGGTATTTTAATATGATAACTGGCATGGTTGTATTAGGAACATAGTTTATTCTAAGTTAAGAACACCATTAGTTCATAAATAAAACAGCTATGATCAGTCTACAGCATTATATTTCGGAATCAGTCCTTCATACCAACTTATTCATAGCTGCCTCGTGCAGATCAAGTAGTACATTTCGTACTATAATAAACAAAAACGCTTTACAGTACCTTAAAATCAGTAACAGATGTACAATTATTACTTTTTACTTAGATATTTACTTATTACTGGTTACAGAGTACTTTTAATTTAAACCTTTCGCTTAGACTTGCTGCCGTATATATTTTTTTATCAACATGTTCCCACGAGACCAACGTGAGCTTCCTAGTTTCCCGCCAAAACTATCGCAGCCCACAGACTACAAACAAATCATATTCACCCGGAATTTTAGGGTTGCCATAGAGTGCATTACGGTATTCTTACTATTCTTTAAATACCAACTTATATGAATTACTAATATTGCTAACAGCTCGGCCATCCTGCAGAAGCGAGTCCTCGCGCTCGGGTTTTAAATTTATTTTACATCTTGACTAAATTATACGAGTAATTCTATTCTATTTCTAGTTAATCTAATATGTTTAACAAAGTAATCATCTTATAGCAAAGGATTACAAATTTATCTATATCATTTAGTTAATAAATCTATTTTAAATAATATGTATGTTACATGTAGCTACAAATTGGATATCAAACGAGCATAATTAATTAGTTATGTTCAAAAGAAAACAAATCAAATTGAGCACATTGCATCATCACTCACTATAAATATCTTTAAATGTGTCACTATACTTAAGAAGGGCAATATTTTCATAGATACATTTTCAAATTAATATCATGCATTATTGATACACACAGTTAAACAATATTTATTATATTTGTTTTACAATTCACAATAATAAGATTGTACGATTTTACTTGGATTTTAGATAAGAATATAGTAAGTAGGCATTATTGTCGCATTATAAATTAAACTTCTCTCAATTAATCTCAAACTAGGCATGTATCCAGACACCTGGAGTCTAGACACCTGTTTACAATGTATCTATTTTGCTTTTTCGTGAAATAATTTTGCTACAAAATACAAAAATATGGGCTAGATTTATATAATAATAGTTTTCAATTCAAAGTACCGATTCAGCGAATCATGACGAGTACGTATAATTAATTAAACGTTGGTACATTATTATGTTTTAATTTCTGATGATTATCACATGAAAATTATAATTATATAAATACATATATCTAATTTCAGTCATATACGATAATATACCTTATCTATACTTTGCGGTAGTCAAAAGATAACCTGCATTTCATTACAAACAAAACAAATATAACCGAATTATTCATAATATTATTATACACCTAATAATTAAGTTACGTAACAATTGTTTACAACAGTTTTTGGTCGTAGTTGTTACAACTTTAGTGAAAGTTTTATTCGTTGAACATAATCCAAAGTAATCATTTACTTATAAATTAATGATGATGAATCACGTCAATGGTTTCTCTACTAGGCAATATGATGATTTCAGCGTGTCTAATCAATTAGCATAATAACCTACTTCATATGAGCGACAAAATAATTTTTACTGATACTTATAGGGAATCATTGATTGTTTCGTGATCAACAATCTGATAGTCTCTATTGGAACTTGATTCGAATTAAACGTATTCAAACAACTATTAACACCATCACTGGTTTGAGTTCTCGTATCTGCGGCTACCACGTCTTCATAACGACCGCGGCGAGTAAAGGCATATCATTGATCAGATGCCTAATATTTGTCAAAATTTCTAATCCGATATAGGCCTTGAAATTTTATAGCTAATTTTATCATCACTTACATACAAGTACTTACTAAATCCTCGTCGTTGAACTTTATTGATTAGTAGTATGCAAGTATGTTTCGGATCTAATCATTATCGCTGATTACTCTATAAATCTTATCTTTATATCGACGATATATATTTCTTTTAATATGTTTATTATTTATATTATACGAAATTACAATGATTTATTATTTATAGAATCTTCAATAATTACTACTTTCAGTTTGTTGCTGAACAGTGGATATCTTTTCAGCTTCGTTTCGTAAACACGTGCGTATTGTCCTTTACGCGTAGGTATTCAATGTTATGAAGTGTGTTTATGTACCTATGTCTATTTTAATATATTTTGTTCATGCATTATATTATTTACTAGCCATGCACCCTGGCCTGCGGTAGGTGTATTTATAGCCTATAGCGTGCAACGACCACGCACATAACCAATGTAATAACTCTGAAATCAGTCTGGTAGTTTCAGAGATTAGTGCGTTCAAACAAACAAGATTTATCTTTATTTTCTTTATCTTTATAATATTAGTATTAAGTAGGTATAACAATAGATATGTACCATATCTGTACAACGGATTTACTTTTAAATGATATGTATTCTATTTGTGTAATTGTTTATATGGGTACATAAGTTTATCAAGGATACCACACCCATGCCTTTACTAGTTACCTTGTCCTAACAACCAAAAAGTCATCTAGAAGACATCGCTATTAACGATAGGCTAGACTTTTGTGTACAACATTTTAATTACTTACATGTTTAGTCACTTTTTTCTATTGTATTGTGATATACCTAATAAAGTGTTTTGTATTGTATCCAATCTTCAGAATACTCTATAAAGTCTGGGATTTGAATCTATAGCTTCTCCTTGGGACTCCTATTCTAAAGCATCCAAATGAGGGTTGCTCGCTCGATATGCGATGTCGCCATTAAATTCTTGAACTACACCCCAACGACCACACGGTACTAGATCTCTGTTAGTGAGTGTGTTTCTCGGCAAATGCAGTTTGACAATATTTTAAGTGGGATACTCTGAAGGTAAACTCTAAATTTACTAAGAGAGGATACTGCTGAGGCTTCAAGTTCGAATGAGTGGAGCTTTTACTCCTCTCAGGTTTCTGTCTTTCTCTTTTTACTGTAAGAGACTGTCCTAAGGACCCCAGAATACCTGCCACGCCGTACTCTCTTGAATCTGTGTGGACCGGCCAAATGGTCCGCAAATCACGGAAAATTATATAAGTCCAGTTCGTATGCGTTTTTGGTGTACTTAAAGTATCTACTTAGAAACCGCCTTCAAGTCCAGGCTTTAAACCGTCACTACTGACTTCAAACCCCAAAAGTCTGTTAAATTGTAGCGTGAAAGATATGCCACCGCGATAGTTCGAGGCTTTACCCGATTTGTTTTGTCGTGTGATATACGACACGTCTTGTATATTCCTGGCTTCGTATCCTTCATCTCATGAGTTGAGGCAAACTCCTAAATCTCTTTTATTTTCGGACGAGAAGTAATCGTTATATTCAACGAGCAAATTATGTAGTTCTTTTTTTTTTTCAAAAGTATTGGCTACTAGTCACCATTGAAGAAGTGGTCGTTATTATCATATGCAACGGGACAGATATCGTTCATTATAACTTGTAGGCATAATTTGAGTTACTAACGTATTGTTATAAACCGAATCTTCGCTTCAGCGAGATTTCGAATAACATTTCCTGACCATCATCAAGTGTGAATTGGGAAGGCAGTAATACATATAGATATTAGCGGCCCGCTCCAACCTCGCTCGAAACCTCCATACAAAGACTATCCCATCTTTCAAGTTGGATCAAATCTTACACGGTGCGCAAACCAGACTACAATTGCGGAGTCCGTCGCGGACAAACAACGCGACACGTAATTTGTGTATATTAAGATTTATTTTAGAGCTATTACCATGAATTGAACAGTCTGCATAGATTGCCTCTTTAATACTTCGCTTTGTGATTTTCTTGGAACAGCTACTAGTCGGGTGACGAACCAACAACAACCTCATTGTTTAACTTAAGACATTCTCTTGGTTCGGACCTTATTTCCGACAAGAAGTCATCTGGCGTATTTGTTATATTCATATTGAATTCTTAATACAACAAGTACATGTCAGTTTTACACCATCATTCTATAATACTATGAAATACAAAGTAACTTTAACATTATTAGGAATAGCGACTTCTGTTTTTTATTTTATTTTCAGTAAAACCGTTATAAACTGATCCGTTCAAAACTGATCCTCGATAGTTTCTGATACATCCTGAGTTTTTATGTTTACGTTGACTTTGAGCAATGGCTCTAACGGTTCCCAAATTTATACTCTTAATCGATCGTCAATTCTGTGTAATTAACATTATGCTACCTTCCGTATCTCTACATCTGCGATAATCTTGTGCATGCTCTTTGGTACTGCCTCCATAAGACCATGACGTGCAAGTTTGGCAAGTCTTAAAGCCTAATAATAATAGTAACCCTGCACGGTTGTCCCAGTGGCAGCGGGAGAATGCCTCGCCAAGCTTTCTTATCCATTCGGCCCAACTATTAGAGTAACGTTTCTGAGATTTTGCGATGCCTGGTTATTGAGTACAGCAAAATGGATTATTTTATTTTCGTCCCACTCGTTAAGTTTGACACATTACTTTGTTACTCAAATCATTGTAGTCTGACTTTTAACATTAGATCAAACTCTGGTTTTACGTTTGTAAAAGAAAGCTCAGCAGTCAAATGTCCATGAACACTTTTAACTCATTAAATAAATGTATGAAGAACATCATGAAGTTCATGTTCAAAATTCGATGAACAGAAGTGATGTTTTGCAAAGTGTAAAACAAAATATACATATATTTTTAATAATTTAAATAATTTAAAGGTGTCGCTATAATTGCAGCGTCTCTCTCGCGTCTTTTGCGTAAACCTTGAGCAGAATCGCCTATACTGTAATGCTCCACAATTTCTCCTCCTCCCAAGAGCGAACGATCTTTCGCTAGACTGTGAATCTTCGTGAAAACCCGTGATCTTTTATGTCTATCATTATCGTTTATCTTATTACTGTCATCATATTATGAGCCTTCTGTGGCCTCAACAACTCTTCTTTAAACGTCAAATTTACTACATCATAAATCGAATCTAAATAATAGCGGTTGTGAACTTGTCTGTTAAAATCCAGACTACCCTCCACATCTTCTGGTTCTCTGGTTCTCAACTGTGTCAATTTACAACATTACTAAACAAATTCATATTAAAGCGCTTGTGGACTTGCCTGATATCCAGACTCCCTTCCACTTCCTGGCTACGGTTCTCAGTATCAGTTTACATCATCACTGAGTAAATTTAAATTAGAACGCTTGTGGACTTGCCTGTTACTCAGACTCCTTCCACCCCTCGTTCCGGTCCTTGTCAATCGGTGGAATACTCGTTATCCGAGCGTGCCCTTTATAGCGCTAGGTCTCAGGTTCACTCTTCATGCCACAACTTTCGACGCTATCTCTGCGTCCTTGGTTCGGTCAATCCATAATCTGGAACTTCCAACAAAGGCATTAATAATTGCTCAACCTACCTTTAACTCTATCTTTTCCATATATGAGCAAGTACTTTCTTCAGATTACTTTAGTTTAGAACACTGCTAAACTGCAATGAGAAGCTCTACTTTTCTACCTTGATGATACTAGTCGCGCGTGACTCTGGTTTCAACCCGTTTAAATGTATCTATAAAGATTTGCCTTATTAAGTTACATCTTGGTTGAACAATAGCCACCTCAGTCGCAATAGCCACCTCCATTCTCAATGAACGGCGCATGCTGTGACTTAAGATCATATCACTGGCAATGTCAGTTTAGTTCATAGCTATTGGTAGAAAAGAAGATTTTAATTTAATATACGTCACATGCCCATGGTTATCTGGATCAGCAGTTAAACACAGTTTCTTTAAAATTTTCTACGTGCATAAGATTATCTGTCTAATTGAATTAATCGCTAAAACGACTCTGTACACTAAAGACAAACTTGACTTTGTCCGGATCTCCATGTATATATCCATGTATATATCCAAGATATAGATATATTATATGCCAAAAGGCAAAAGCGAGTGAAAAACAACGAGCGAGCTAACGTCAAACCGTATACTGTCATATATACTGAATGCATTACCGCTTCGGTTCGTCTTAGTTACTCTACACAGTAATTTGAAAACATTTTATAATTATGATCTACTATGAGGTTCGTACATACAGCTTCGACGTCTGACCCGTGATCTGACATGCATGTCTATTGTGTCACCATTTTATTCCCACAACTGGGACTCTGGTCTTCTTTTAAAAGAAGATAAACGCCATTACCCACCACTCTATCAAGGTCCGGTTTGACGGATAATGAGTGTCCCTGAAAGATATCGTTTTAGGTCCACGCCGGTCCCCTTGTGACTTACATTATCATCATATATGACATCAGTGGTCATGACAAAGTTTCACTAACAGAACATGGAAAAATACTCAAACGTACAGTCGGGATTCGAACCATAACCTCGTGTAAATCGAACGTTCTCACAACTGGGCGACCACAGTTTTAAAAGAACATTTGAATAAGTCTCAGAGTAACGTTAATGGTTTGTCCAGTATGACTGACATTGCGGTTATCGGGTGTTACATATTTTTTTTATCGAAGCATGATTTTCGAAAACTATATGATATAGAATTTTGTAAAATGGCATACCCTTTTAAATTGCATAGAAATTATGTATAGCCATTGTTTACACATTTATTATTATGTGCAATTTTGTGTGCTCAATTAAACGGGTAGATAAAATAATGAACACCTCGAAAATGCGGTATAAGACGCAGTCTACTAGACTTATTCCAGTAATAGATGTAGTGAGGACCACATTGCAATAAAATTCAAAAATGGTACCTAAGTACCTACACGGAAAATCCACTTACGTGATATTGTTCACTCCAAAGTTCTCAATACACAGATGTGCCTCCCAAACTTCAGGGCGCACGGAATCATGTCATTGTTGGGAAGAGTGAGCTTACTCATTCCGTTCGAGTCGGTTGCAGGAAACGGTGAACGCCAGACGTTTTTACTTATCACTATTCGTTGTCAACAACCAAGATAAGTAGAACCACAGCATATCGTGCCGCTAGCGATTTTAGGGGTCAAGTAGATTGGTTATGTGTAAACTACTTACGACACACATAAGAGACGCAGTTTATTACCAATTTCAAGTTACTCAGGGCATATCCATTGGTTTATATCGATGGTTCGCTCTGCAACTCATTAAACCGTACATTTTATCACAAATTAAATACTGATCATAGAGTTCTCGTATTGAGTGACATTAACAAGCAGATGTTAAACGTGGAGAGAAAAACATTGAAAAGAAAAAAAATATATCACATGGGCGGGACCAACGGACAATTATGGTTTACTTGTCCGCCGATCCCACTTCTGAGATATTAGGAACATAGTTTATTCTAAGTTAAGAACACCATTAGTTCATAAATAAAACAGCTATGATCAGTCTACAGCATTATATTTCGGAATCAGTCCTTCATACCAACTTATTCATAGCTGCCTCGTGCAGATCAAGTAGTACATTTCGTACTATAATAAACAAAAACGCTTTACAGTACCTTAAAATCAGTAACAGATGTACAATTATTACTTTTACTTAGATATTTACTTATTACTGGTTACGAGTACTTTTAATTTAAACCTTTCGCTTAGACTTGCTGCCGTATATATTTTTTTATCAACATGTTCCCACGAGACCAACGTGAGCTTCCTAGTTTCCCGCCAAAACTATCGCAGCCCACAGACTACAAACAAATCATATTCACCCGGAATTTTAGGGTTGCCATAGAGTGCATTACGGTATTCTTACTATTCTTTAAATACCAACTTATATGAATTACTAATATTGCTAACAGTTGTTTCACATTTAAAATTTCCATGGGCATCTTACGTATGCAATAGTCAATACAGTCCGACTTAAGTTTCAGCAGAATCCAGCGGCCTTTTTCAGGGAGAGTACTTTTCGCGTGACCGCGTTGGCAGTGTGCCAAACGAGCAGCGTGAGGTTGAAACTTAAGTTGGACTGGATTGACTATAGCAGACGTGAGTTACCCGTGATTAAATTTAAAATGTGTAACAGCCACTTTAGTTCTGATACTAAACTACCTGTGGAATCGTGGTACCTCAGGTTCAAACACATTCAAATTATATTATAGCAGACGTGAATTTTCTATGAATTCATTTGAAATGCTTACACGGATAGCTCGCCAACGCATGAACTTATTTATACCTTTGTGTACTCTTCCGTCAAGTGAGCGCCTGCTAGCAGGTCTACGTCGACGTAGTACGTCACTTTGGAGAGTTTCAGCTCTTCGATGGTCATCATGACGGACCGCGCCAGTGGGCTGGCTTCGATTTTGTCATTTTTTTATAGAGTCAGAGTCATGGCTGAATACTGTAGTCAAAAACATATTTAAGATTTCATAAGAAGCAATCATTAAGTCATCGAGGTATTTGGAAGTATGTTTTAGTTCTTTGTTCATATTTCAAAAACGACCACTCCGTTTCAAATAAAACTTATATGGGACCACTTCTGAAGTACCAAATAAAAAAAAAAATCATCAAATTTTATTCATGATTGGCTAAGCTATCGTGTAATAAACATACAAAAAAATACATACAACCGAATTGAGAACCTCCTTCTTTTTTGAAGCCGTTTCCGCTTGATGCACTGAGCTTTGATTTTGGATTCTATATTGTATTGTAAGTATAATGTTTGGTCTTTTGAAAAAATATTTTAGTATCCGCTTGATGCTCCGAGGTTTGATTTTGGATTCTGTATTGTATAGTAAGAATATGTATATTGTAAGTGACGATAACCAACAAACTACGTGGTTGGATTTTTGCGGTTTTTTTTCATATTTTTATTTGGGATGACATACCCATACATTTGTTTTTATTGACGTCTGCTTGAAAGAATCTTTATTTTTCTTCATTTCATTCTCATTCATCTTCATTTACAGTTTTTAGCGGAAAATGGTTTTGAAGTATTGAAAAAAAAAAGCTATTTAATGTAACTTTATATGGATAACATTTATATGGATGGTCCATCCGAACTCAAAAAGAAATTTTAAAATCGCTGCGGGGGTTCTCGAGCAATCAGGTAACATACATAAAAATAAAAACATTGTGATCGAACTGATCATTTTTGGAAGTCGGTTAAAAAAAGATAACTTTGTAGTCTACTATCTGTCATTTGTAGTCAAAGTGACTAACTGCCTCATGTTGTGAATTAAAATATCGATAACGTGAGAGAGGAATAGGTATTACAAACAAAATTTCAATGAACTTGATCAAATGACGTAATTGTGTTATCAGGATTTTTTACTGAATGAGCTAATGATTAATTATAGCATACATCATTCTTAAATTAAATTGCCCGGAGTTCGTGTTTATAGTTTGTACAATGTAAACATTGTTATATGTATATATCTCCATTTATATTTACAAATACAAATACAAATACAAAATGATTTTATTAATACAACATAGGGTAGAACAAGATAAAGTGGAAACCCCTGTCTACTGCTTTAGCGTGAGCTGTGTTGCAGCAGACAGTGCCTTCCCCAAACTAAGTACAGTTATAATACATTTTATAAAATAATATTTTTTTAGATTAAAATAAAAACTAAATACAATTTATTAACGTGTATGGTAAAATGGATTTGTTTGAAATATGTGAGTTTGTATGTGCATGCATAGATTTGTGTGCATATAAATATGTGTATGTAAATGTGAATGTGCTTGTGATTGTGTATTTAGGTATATGTCTCCATTTATTGTTTGTGCTTGAAAAAAGATATTTATGATTTATGAGTGCAGTGGATTAGGATCAATTTAGATTATAAGCCACTCCTACTTCAACTCAGCATAACGTAATTTTAGCAGCATCTTGCGTAGTTCCTGTTCCCGTAACTTTCCTATGGTTAAAAGTCTATATATGGTATTACTCCAGACAGTATTCTACAGTTAGATTACTACTATTACTTAATTTTATCCCGACTGGTTCAGCCGTTCCGACGTTAAATAAGCATCAATCATCTAAACATTCAAAGAAACAAACTTTCGCATTGAGAAAGTTGGTGCTGTTTGGGAACAACTGTTATTTTTGAAGTGCTCTTTTGTAAATATACGTCATAAAAAAAATGGTTATCAATTTCCAATGTGTTTTTCTTCTCAAATAATACGTAAATTTTAACGACAAATTGTATGCATAATTTACGCCGCCTTTTGTAATTTGAAAGAAGAAAAAAAACATTCTCTCAAACTTCAAACAACTCTACGAAAGCCATTAAAAAACTACACATTCGTGTTTTTTGCTAAATAAATGACTATAAACTTTTGTCTAAATTGAATATTTTTAACGTTTATCCACTGTTTCATGACTTCTGGTAATTGAATGTATAACGCACATTGACAAATGATCTATTTGTCTGGTCTACACAAACATGACAGAACAATTATATGTTTCAGTGGCAAGTTTTGTTTACTCTGCCACGTTTCATGTCACACTTGACGACATGGATATGGCGTACAAAACTATGCACGTAACCAATAGACTTATGGAACACTCTCATAGTTGAGCATTAGTTGATTGATTGATTTGTCTTTTATTAGAATATCCCGGAAATCGGCTCCAAAATTTAAGACAAATTCTATTCATTGTAGTAGTACTATAATACTTTATAGGTTTTTTTTCTGCTACTGCGAATAATGTTTGGTTGATAAACCTTCACTTATGATTTGTTTTGTCAAAACTAACCTCAACATTTTTGAGCGAGGTTAGATTCAATTTTTTTTTCATATGTTGAATCATCTCCGGCGCCGATCTGATAAGGGTTCCGCACCGCTATACGGGATAAAGTTTCTCCAGTCCAGTGTTTTTATACTCACGGATTTGTAATGTATAAAACACATAACAATAGTGGCGAAGGCAAAGTAAGCGGAGCATCCGTCATCATTGATGATGGCGGATTAGTCGACACTATTCAAACTGTTGCGGGTTGAAATTGGATTTGATTATCACAGAACCGAAACAAAAAGAGTGACGCCTATCTATACCCTGCACTGGGTCAGAGAAGGATTTAGAGATGGTGAAAACCTACAAAGGTGTCATCAAGTCAAGGGAGTACAAGTACCTAGAAATGTATGAACCACTTACGTTCACATAGTGGCTTTCTACCAGACGTGTTGGTGGCCAGAAGGTAGACCAATAATTATTAAAAAAACAAATATGTGTGTTCAGGCCCATGAAGAGCCTGTTAGATGTTAAGAGCAACTCCCACAGCTACCACCGCGCGTCATTTCGTTAGAAGCGCGCGCACAAGAGAACACTTGCCATCCAGCCGCCAACGACAACGCGAGTGATATTACTTAACACTGTAAATTACATCAAATATATATATTGCGTGGAAAAAACTAGTTTGATTCGCACCAGTGCGTCATCCAAAGACGTAACATGGTGGCCCATGAGGGGAAATAACAGAAAACAACAAGAAAACCGAGAAAATACGATCTACGTCATCAAGAAGAACGAACATTTTACCAAGAAGAAACCAATTCTCCCGGGTGTTGGAGCCTTACAGTGGACAGCTAAAGCCACGGGAACCGCTTTCCAGACATGAGACTGACTTGGGAAGCCGGGATCGAGCAGTGATTCATCTAAAGTTTCACATCGAGTCGTGCTTCGAAGCCGCCCGCCGCCCAAAGATAAGTGTCTTTTCTACATCCAATCTTCCATTACACCTACCAATATCCTTCTAATTATTCAAAATATCACTCCATTTGTGTGAATCAAAGCATTTCCACGCATAATATTGCCAAAATCTTCGAATTTCACTAATTTGCAAGATCATTTCATTGTGTTCCCGAGTCTACCCACATAATTTAATGTTACAATAATATCAATCAATTTTAACTATTTTCGTTACATTCGCTAATAAAACACGTAAATTTCTTGTATTAGCTCACGTATATGCATATGATACTAATCTAAAGTTCATAATCCGTAATTTAAAGAAAATATTGACAAATATTTCGAACTTAACGCTGTCAGCTGTTCGATTCCATTGTCTGTTATTGTTTTGTTCTCCGTCCGTCAATCGTTTTGGCAAATATACTCGGCGCCTTCTGCCGACCGTTTCCAGGCTGTCACCACATCGTCGGGGTCGTGGATCACCCACCGACCCGCGTGACGGCTGAGGTACAACGTACAACCATCACGGTGAGCACCGATTCGCGCGTACGCAGATTCCGGGACGGGGCAGATTACTCCGAAACGAGGGACTTGAGCCAATTTGATTTATTATTTTTCTACTTACTCAATTTTTTTTTTATAATGGCTGAAATTAAACAACGCTACAAAGAATTAGCAACAAAACGAGCGTCCGCTAAAGGACAAATTACCAAATTTAAAAAATTATTTATCGTCAATTTCAGATCAAACTGAATTGAATTAAAAGAACTTAAACTACGACTAGCCAAATTCGAGGCTTTATCAGTTAGGGTTGATGACTTGCAAAGTGAGATAGAGGTTTTATATCCGGATAATTTGGATGAAGAAATCGACGAGCGTGATGTTATGGAGCAAGACATAATTTCAAGTATCGCGACGGCCAAAACTTTACTTGAAACTTTGTCTAAACAAAACGAATGCGATCATCGACGACATTCGGCTCATAACGCCTCTGGTTGTTCGGGATGCGGGCTTGAAACTCCCGCAAATACAAATCGCAAAGTTTTCCGGTGAATATTTCCGTTGGTTGGAATTCCGGGATACATTCGAAAATTTAATTCACAAAAATGAACACATATCTGATATCAGTAAATTTCATTATTTAGCTTCGTATTTACAAGGTGACGCAGCCAGAATAATTTCCAATCTGGAAATATCGTCTAAAAATTACTCAAATGCTTGGAAATTGCTCTGTATTCGATACGACAACAAGAGACTTTTGATTAATCATCATCTCAATTCGCTACTCAACATAAAGCAGCTTCCACGTGAATCTGAGCGGTTATTAAGATTTTTAGTCGATCACATTACGAAAAATTTGCGTGCGTTAGCTAGCCTAGGACAGCCTACCAGTACTTGGGATGTGCTAATCATTTTCATGCTTTCTTCTAAGCTGGACGGTCATACACTTATGAAGTGGGAGGAGTACTATAATACTCTCAGTACTGACGCTCCAACATTAGATCAATTTTTCAAGTTTCTTACAGACCGTGCCAATGTCTTAGAATCTTTAAACCGAAACAACAAATCAGGCGATGGTACTATTACAAAGTCACAAGTACTGCCTACGCGCACTGGTACAAATTACAATAATCATCATAATAGGCAAGGACAGAATAATACAATAAACTCATTTTCAAGTAGCATTAATTCTAGACATCATAAAAACAAAAAAAAAGGTGTCATGTATAATCTGCAATCTCGGGCATAATATTTATGAATGTCCCATATTTAAGAACAAACATGTGGATGAAAGATTGAAGGATGTGGACAAATACAAACTTTGTAAAAATTGTTTAAGGCAAGGCCACCGGCACAGCGAGTGTCGCATGGGTCCGTGCAGAGTTCCAGGCTGTTCCGAGAAACACAACACTTTACTGCACTGTTGCGCACAGTCCTCCAACCATTTCGCGGACGTAGTTGACCCTGATGAGATAGTGGTCAACTTCTCAAATCAAACTAAAATTCAAACTTTACTGTCAACTGCCATGATCGAGGTGTCCAACCCAGCTGCCCAGCAAAAGGTCACAGTTCGAGCCTTACTAGATTGTGGCAGCACTGCTTCATTTATTAGAGAGTCACTAAAGTTGAAATTATCATTAAAACCTAACCCCATTGACTGTCTAAAGGTCATAGGCATAGGGAATACTGCGACGAACAAAGTCACAGAAAGCTGTAACATCAAAATACAGTCACTAAATAGCGAGTTCAGCGCGATGTTTTCCTGTCTCGTGCTAAAGGAGTTAACAGGTCGCGTGCCAAAGACTCCCGTCGATATCAGCTCATTAAAGCTACCAGATAACATTACGCTGGCTGATCCTAAGTTCTACCAGCCAGCTCCTATAGATATCCTCATAGGCGCGGATCTGTTTTGGGATATCTTAGGAAATAAACAATACATTTTAGGAAAGAATAAGCCTAAATTACGAAGCTCGAAGCTAGGCTGGATAATTTCAGGTATAACATCAAAGCTTAACCAAAATGTACAAAACAATATTCAGTGTCATCATAGTTTGTTAACCACATTCACTCACTGAAATTGTAGATTCAGGCGGAACCGATCCGACCGGAAGGACGGGATCTATAGCCAACCGTGTAAGTTGTGTTTTACGAGTAAAACAACCACTAAGTGGTTCTAAATCAATCCGTCATCGATTTTAATAATAATTAAAGATATTAGTCTCTTAATAAATTATAACAAATAATCTTTTGCACATTATGTACAAATAATAACATTACACGCCAGTATATTATAATGTACGTATTATAATGATAATGGCTATTTGTGGTCATATTTAACATTAAAAATAAATATATAATAGCTAGCTAGCCTTTCTATATTTATTCTACATTGCAAGTGCACGGGCCAGGGGAGCCCCTGAATTAAGTATTATTTGTGCTGAATCGTTTGTTTGCATTTTATGCAAATGTATATTTAGAAGAAGTCAGTTTATTATGTACTTACAATGTTTCATAGCCCGTAGAAACTAACCAACTGAAATATTTTCTGATAAATGATGCTATTTGTGGCCGTTACAACGAGTAGTAAAGAATCTTTGTCTGGCTTTGCAAGTCAACAATAATTTAACTCGAATTTGAGCCAATATTAATTTAAATTTAGTAAATTTATTTATACCTACCAGCTTACGCCACTCTCGTTTCGGAGGAATCTGTAGTAACATCTATTATATTAAATATTTTTAACTTAAATACTTAAAACGCGTTATTAGCAATAACCATACTTCATACATCAAATCACATACATCACTTCGAAACTTTCAACTTTGTTCGCACAAGTGGAGGGTTTTGAATAGTTAATTTCCTTTCTTTGTACCTTCTCTCTTCGTTTCCTGACCACCTTGTATCCATCTTTCCCGGACACTTTATCGTTGGAAGGCTGCTGACTGCGGTGCCGACGCCGACGTCCGAGTCAGTGCAGATGAAGGACAACCAGCTGCGTCGCGACGAACGAGAGAATATACGACAGCAGTTTTGGAATACATTGCAAACGGAATCTCTATCACAAATGTCTAAGCTAAATAATCATTCAAAACAGAACGAATACTGCCAAGCTGAATGTTGGAGACATGGTGCTGCACATATAGCACACCCCCAAAAGCATGGATACATGGGCGCATTCTACTACGCGTACACAACGTGCATCTGGAATTGCTGATACCCAATATCAAGAGTAGCAGACATCCACACTAACGGAGGCTGCGTACGAAGTTCCCTAGTCCGGCTCTCCAAATTGCCCGCGGCGGAGGAACTTCAGGGTTGAAAGCGAGCTTTCAACGGCCGGGAATATGTTCAGGCCCATGAAGAGCCTGTTAGATGTTAAGAGCAACTCCCACAGCTACCACCGCGCGTCATTTCGTTAGAAGCGCGCGCACAAGAGAACACTTGCCATCCAGCCGCCAACGACAACGCGAGTGATATTACTTAACACTATAAATTACATCAAATATATATATTGCGTGGAAAAAACTAGTTTGATTCGCACCAGTGCGTCATCCAAAGACGTAACAATGTGATCCAGGGGTTTCTTTTCATGTATTAAAAAATGTGTACTGAAACAAACTGTTTTTGTCTTCTCAGAAGTAAATTCGTAATTTAATATTTTAATGTTTCAGAGTCATTTTGCAGTTGGTAGTTTACGGACCTTGCTTAAAATTTCGTCACAATCCAAAGGAGCTTCCCCTTACTTCGTACTTACTTCATTCATTCATTAATCCAGATGAAATCTGTGACGTGGTATCCTACCACATCGCAGATTCCATCCGTTTATATACCGATACCAATAGTTGCATTTTTTTGCGTTATAGCTACCACAGTATGTATGTACCACAGCATTAGAAAAATATTTCTCTCCGCATATTAGGAGTCGAAACAAAAGTTGCTGGTAGTTCTTATTTGTAATAGGTTTACCATTCATGACATTTTGATCACGTTACAATGCGCAGCACAGCCATGACAGACTGTTTTGTTGTGTATCTTTTTATAGACCTTCGAAATAAATTCAGAAACTATAATATCATTGGACCTTTCATATTGTACGAAACATTCTACGCTGTTCTACGTTTTAAATTTTCATATGTCACTACTAATTGTTTCAGTGTTTATTATCAAATTTTAAATACAATTTAAAAATTAGAAAATATATTTTCTACGACAATTTTTATAAATTTAAGCTAAAAATTAATTTTAAACAAATTTAACGGTGCATTTTTTATTGATGCGCGACCAGTTTAAGTTTTCTCAAAAGTTTCAAAATAATGATAACAGTGATGAACTGAAACACTTAAAAAAACAAGCATTTTTAGTCATTTTTACGTTATGATTTCCTTACTGGTAAAACTTCAAGCGGAATAAATGTAAGTTCCTTTAGAAAATCCGACTGCAATTCAAATCCAAACGGTTTAACTTCTGTTTGTCCAATTTTCAACTAACTTTGGGAGTCATTAACGGATCCTTCGCAGAGAGTTAATTGGTTTGGAAATTTAATCAATTTCCTTAGTCTGTTATTTGTAATCGTATTGGGAAAATAACTCGACGAACGTTGGTTAAGATAACAAGCTTTACTTGTTTTCGGATTTACATTTCCTCGCTTTCACATCTATACTATATTCGGATAATGACTTTACTTAAAATGTATTCCGAGCTTAGTACTTAAACATTGGTTAATTGTAACATATTTTTTAAACAATGAGTTTGGTGACGAGCCAAATTGGTTGCCCAATGGAAATTATAATGCCCTCAAAGTAGTCAATGTAAGGTTTCTGGTCCAAAAAACTCTCCATAACAACGTTTTAGAAATCGTAAGTGTGTCTCCGAGGGTCGCGTACCTGGTGTTGAAGTTGACCGAGAGGTATACCCTCAAAGTGGTCATGGCGTAAGCACCCTGAGAGGCAAACACCGATTCAAAGGTTGAGGCTTTGTATGAAGATAAATCAAACCTCTAGGAATATATAAAATAAAAAGCCCAAAGCCCACCAAAGCCCACTTCAACGTTGTTATGGGGGATTTCAAAGTGGGAGTACGGACTTGCAGTGAATCGGTAGTAGGACGATATGGTTTGGGACGTAGGAATGACAGGGGCCAAATGCTGGTTGACTTCTTCAAAAAAGAAGGGCTGTTTCTGATGAGTTCGTTCTACTTACTATGCGAGAGCTACAAACTGCACCAGATAATCTGCAAAGACACCGATCAGTGTACGGAGTGTTTGTCCTATCACACAATCACTATATGGACTGAAAATTGCACTGGTCATAACAAAAATTGGTCTTTTTTCATTTTTAGTCTAGATTTTAATAGTTCCGACATAGCTGAAACAAAAATAGTAATGAAGTATCTCGAACCAGGCCATACTTTTATGTCTGCGGACAGTTTCCTTCATCAAGTAGAGAATCAACTTCAAAAAGCAAAGAAAGTATATCATTTTTCGGACTTTATCAAATGCATGCAACTTGCAAATTCAAATGTTTCAGATCCATGGGTGAGATTAATTAATGTTTCAGTTTTTTATAAATATGAAGATTACTCATCGCAATACAAAAAAAAAACACGATGAAAGAACGTACATAAGAAATAATGCTGTTGTCGAGGTACGCAGAAATTCTTTGTCTATTTTTGATAAAACTACCCATGATGGAAGCACGAAAAAAATTTTTTTTCTCAAAAAAAGACTACTAAAACAGGGCTTATTACCCAGTGCCATTCAAAATACCAAGCCTAGAGAAAAAAGAAAGAAAGTCAGGTATATTAAAAAAATTAAGCTATATAATACCTCGAAACCGGATACCATTTTGGTCTTTTTCCCCTAGAAACGAAGATTCCATTGTTCTCAGAGAACAGAGGAAGTCTGTAGATTAAAAGTTATGTTTTAAATATATTTAGTTATTATAGATGTAACAACTCAATTGTCAATATGTATAAGGATCAACTTTTGAATTTAAACAACTTTTTATCCGGTTTGGGAAAAAGATGATACATTACTTAAGTAAAATCAACTCACTAGTTTGTTTAACGAGTATGCTCACATAATTTGTTTATGTCTTGTGGGATTCCAAAGAGTTTAAGTATTTTACCGACTTCAAAAAAGGTGGAAGTACTGTGTTCGACTGTATATTTTGTTTTCTTTAAGCCGTATTAAATAAAAATAATAGTACCTAATTAAGCTCGCGTTATAAAATGTTTGTGGTGCGAATTATGTGGACTGATTAAATGTAAAAACTAAAAGTAATAATAGTAACACTGATAATAATTTAATTTAGATGCATTAAAGATACATTTTGACAATTTTTTAAAAACAATTGATTTTTTTTAAACTGAGGCTTGTTGCTTAAATTTCAACAAAAATGTTTATCTCAAAACCGCTATTTTGTAAGTACTGCGGTTGCATTAAAAAGGGCAGATCATTTGTTCTGCGTAACCAAAATCTTCCGCACTTACGCTGCCGTGTGATTGACGAAGTTCTGTATTGCGCCTTATGAAATACTCTTTAATAGTTTTTTCTTCCAGTAAAAGTTCATTTTCATCACGAAATTGTGCATAACAAATTAATAAGCTGTGGTAATAAGCTTCTTTGTCACTGTTTAACGTAAAGTACCGTGTGCGCAATACTGCAGACTTATTTCTTATGCGTATTCACGTGTTATCTCCTAGTCGAGTAATTCTTACATGTAGGTAAAACACCATCATTCCTCAATTATTTCTCACCATCATCTTCGCCCCATGACAAGTTAGATACCAATTCAAATCGCACCGCAAATTCTGCTAGACTAGATTTGGTTGGACGTAATGGATACTGGTAAAAGATATTTTTTTGTAAATGGCCGTATCATTTCTGTCGAATCCTGAAATCCTAAAAGGTTTATTTGGGTTTTACTATTATTTATGAAGGCTGTGTTTCGGGAAAACATTTTTATCGGCAAATAACACAACCTATATTCGTATGCGCATTTCGAGGCACTCACAAGGCGTTGTGATATAATAACAATTGAAACTGCAAATAACTGATTCCATATATAAGACCACCTTGTCTCTTGGCACAACAACTACTACTACTTGGCACAACAACTTCGCCTGTATTATGGGATTTGCATTTACTTGCTTATTTAGCCACATGATAATACGCAACTACTGTTACATTACCGCACGGCTGCACATCAATGTTTACTTTCCATAGACTTACTATAGAAGAATTGTAATTATTCACCATACTGTATTCTGCAGTTTGTTTGAAACAAAATCATCCTTTGTTTTTTCCATAAAATTTCATCAGAACTTAAACAAACAACAGCCTCATATGCAAGCGTCAGGAAATAAAAACTACAAAACATTTTTATTGCAATTTTTGTAGCACGTCTTCTATTATTTTTTGTAATACAGAATCATTGGGCATTAAGGAACATGAAACAATCCTTTCGATAACTTTAATACCCTCATGAGTTAAGAAATCTGGGATGTGGATGTAAACCACACCAACAAGTGAAGGTGTGGACTTTGAAGGTGTTTTGGAATTCTATCCTATACCAGAAGTCCACAACTGGGCCACTTAAAAAAAGGTCTGGATTACGTCTGAGAAACCGCATCAGAGCGTTCACGCGAACCGAAAATTGCCTAGAGACCACTACGGGATGTTTTGCACCAACTATAATCGTACAGGAGAAGAAAGGTTATCTGCTTCATATATATCTCGACCTTCTGCGATAAGTAAATCTTCAATCACATCGCGCCAGTCAAGATTGTTGCAAGAGAACGTCATTAACTACAGCACGATTAGGGGACCGTAGTTCAACAGCAGTAAGTTTAAAACATTTCTGCCAATGCCAATACGAGGCAGATTATCTGACAGTCCTAATCGTAAGATACATGTTATCTATGAGCCCTTGAGGTCTCTGAAGTCCCTGATGCATGAAACACTGACCTTAGCTCAATAACATTGTAAAAAAAAACAAATAGATGCTTAGATTAAAACGTTTGTCCAAGCTCATAACTCGGCTTTCGAAATAATCTAAAGGGAGTAATTTGAATATATCTTTCTTCCCCAAAACCATTTTGCCACCAGGAAAAACACTATACCAACCACGCTCTTTCGTTTGTCGCTCTCAATCCACATTTATTGGTGGCACTGTCTTTCTTGTAATCGCCGCTAATTTTATTTCATCATTGTTTGTAGTTGGATTAGGATTGAAAGAGATTAAACTTAATAAAGAAGGGATTGCGTCGTCTATGCAATACGTAGTAGCACATTGGTTGTTTCAATTAAAGTGAAAATAAGTTATATTTGTTGTAGCGGTCTTTATTTTTCTATTTTGTATCTATATTCTATATTATCTATTTTATTATATTCTATTTTATATTATCTGTTTTATTGGTCGCGACGTTTGTTGAGAAGTGTGACTATTTTCTAGTATTTGTGTGATTGTATCGGTAGGAATTGCTGACTGAACAAATATTAACTCTGCTTGACTGTTCTCTGCTGTTATGGCCAGAGGAGTTAGGGAATTTAGATACATTGAAAAAAAAATATTGTGCCGTTATTTTTTTCGCCCCAGTAAATAAATTCCGTAGTAGAATGCCTGCATGTAAGTCACCTAGATTTAATTTTTTGTGTAACAGCCTGCAGCAACTTTGGAGCTATACCACCTTCAGGCCCACGTGCATGTTAATCGGATTATCAATATGTTTGACCATCAGATTCAGTTTTATAATAAAAAGAGTCATGGAATTCACAGTAAGTAGAACTTCTTTTAAAACATACAAAAATAAAGTACATATAGTAAACAAACATGACACAATAATTATATTACTTACTATACACAAGTTACGATTGTAAACGAACCCTAAACTAAGCACAAGGCTTGTGTGTCTTAGGGCTCGAGAGCGCGGGTGCTTAGTTATTAAAATGTCTGACAGATGAGTGTATAGTGTCTCCAAAAAAGTGAAATGTATAAGCGTTGAATTTGCAATATATTTATTCACTAATTACTGAAATTGTGAACTGACTAACAAACACAAAACGCAAGGTACTCAACAACTAAAGCTATTCTCCGTAAATATTATGTATCAGACTCTCTATCTCTATCTATGTAAGGCAGATCAGAGTGCAGTCCAGCTTTGCGATTTAGGTTATTGTAGACACAGGGTAAAGAATACTCAGGACTACGTTTAGCTAACATAGAACTGCCACATAGAACCGGGATTCTGCATGAGAAGCCTTTTTTCAGTTTTATATTGCCAAAGTCATGGCGAGATTTTAAGTTCAGGTGAGTTTTAATTGATAGATAGATAGATAGATATACACTTTATTGACACACCAAAAGAATGGGATACACAAATTACAAAAAAAAAAAAACCTTAAAAACTAGTGCGACAAGATGGCGGCCTTATCGCTAAAAGCGATCTCTTCCAGGCAACCTTAGGATGGAAAATAATGTGTGGACAATGAAAAAAAAACGGGGTGCGCAAATATGATGCAGAAAAATCTAAAGAAGATTGAATTATATTATCAAAACATATACCTAACATGATAACAATATATACCTAACATGAAGTACTAGTACTTAGATAGTAAAATATAAATATACACTAATAAATATAATTATAAATATAATAAATACATAAAAATACTGTACTTGCCATAGGAATCGGTCGACAAACAGCTACAACAAAAAGCTACAATTTCAGCAAATAAAACTCTTTAACGTTGCTTTTGAAGGTGTTCAGGGACGGAGAAAGCCTGATGTGCACAGGTAATTCATTCCACAACTGAGTCGCCCTAAAAGTAAACGACTTACCATAGAATGCTTCAGTTCGAGCAGAAGGGGTCATTAGGGAAAGATTGTTTTTCGACCTTAAAGGAAGTTGATGACAGTCCTGCAAAAAGGTAAAGCGCTCTTTAAGATAATGTGGGGTGGAAGGATTAAACAGAATATTATAAAGAAAAAAAAGATATGAGCATTCCGACGAAGACGAATGGGTAACCACTTGAGCTGCACGCGAAATTGGGATACATGATCATATTTACGCAAGCCAAATATGAATCTTATGCAATAATTTTGAAGGCGCTCAAGTTTGTCTAGCTGGTCCTCTCTAAGATCAAGATAACAGGCGTCAGCGTAATCCAGGATTGGGAGAAGGAGAGACTGGGCAAGAGCAATCTTAGTGGCAGTGGGTAAAAGTTGCGGAGACGCCTTAAAGAACTACCTGACGCAAATAATTTACCACTGATTGATTTGATTTGGCAGTCCCATGATAGGGTACGATCGAACACTATTTATACAAGATTTTTCACAGAATTACTAAAAGGTATAGGAACTCCATCAAATACAACACTAGGTATAATGTTCCAGTTTAATCTGGAAATCCAGTACGGACTCCCCATTACAATGACCTGTGATTTAGCTGGATTAACTTTTAAACCAAATGACATACTCCACTGAATGATACGATGCAGATCTGCATTGATGTTTACTATAGCGGTATCTAATTCATTTAACGGAGCTTGAATGTAAATTTGAAGGTCATCTGCATAAAGGTGATAGGAAGAAGTAAGATGCTTGGAAATAGAATTAATAAAAATTGCGAAGAGAAGAGGAGATAGCACGCCGCCTTGAGGAACACCAGCTGTCGTATTGCACCAAGAAGAAAACCGGTCTTCTAGGCGAATTCGTTGCCGGCGAGATCGTAGATAACTACGAAACCAATCAATTACCGGTGGAGATATGTTACTGGAGCGGAGTACAGCGAGCAGAATGTCGAAGTTGACGGCGTTGAAAGCATTACTGAAATCTAACAAAGCTAGAACAGTAAGCTTACCGTCATCCATCCCCAAGCGTATATCGTCAGTGATCTTGACAAGCGCAGACACAGTGCTGTGCCCTGGACGAAAGCCTGACTGTAGAGGATTAAGAAGGTCTTGCCCAACAAGGAAATCGTTGAGTTGTTTATGGACAAGACGTTCAAGAATTTTGGAAAGGAAAGGAAGAATAGAGATTGGACGGTATTCGGAAAAAGATTGTGGGTTGGGTTTTTTTGGTAAAGGTAAAATATTAGCATCTTTCCATATAGCAGGGAAAATTCCACTAAAAGTGGAGTTATTAAAAATGGTACACAGGATGGGAAGGATGATATCAAGGATGGGCAACAGCATGTTCCGGCTTATGTTGTCACCGCCCACTGCATTGGAGGAGATTGACATAAAACTCTTCCTAACATCACACTCGGTAAATTGATTGAAGACAAAGGGAGAAAAAATTGTAGTAGGAATAGTAGAAAGATGATTGACAGTTGCATTTTTATCCGCATCTGGCATATCAGATGTAGAAGAAAAGTGTTTGTTGAGAGAGTCAATGTTTATGTTAAAAGATGTTGAATTTGTACGTGACTTACCAATTCCTAAAGTTCTAAGGAATTTCCAAACCTTAGCTGGATTCTCGTCATCAACAGAAGCATGAACATGGCGGCGTAGTGCATCCCTACACACCTTATTGCAGTGATTACGTGCCTGAACGTACTTTGTTTTATTAGTATCAGTTGGTTTAATTTTATAACGTGTCTTGGCCGCTGCCTTTTTGTTCATCAAGGCTCTTATTTCGTTGGTGAGCCAGGGTGCTGGGAGATGCTTGAGTTTAACAGCACGTATTGGAGCATGAACATCGAATAATTCTGTGATAATCCTGTTAAATATTTGTATTTGATCATCAACTGCCTTAGAATGGATAATAGGACTCCAATCAATCTTACTTGCGTCGTTAAGAAGGGCAGCGTGATCCATGCCGCTAAAATTGCGTTGCATGACAATTTGAGGTTTTAGTTTTGGAGGACGAATTTTGTAAGATAGGTAAATCAAGTCATGATAGGAAAAGTTATCCGCTGCATACTGACCATGCTTGGCAACATTATTTGGAGAGGAAACAATAATTAAATCAAGAAGGGAAGGAACACAGTTAGGAAAGTGGTGTGTGGGATTTAGAGGAAGAATGTGAAAATTGTAGGAGTTGACAATGGATTCCAATGACGAACTGCGATGATCATTTTTATCTATACACGTGTTGAAATCACCCATGATAATAGAATGATTATAAGAAGGAGTGAGATTAAGTAAGATATCATCAAAAGAGGAAAAGTTAACATTACTAGAAGGACAATAGTAAACTCCAAGGAGGACCTTGACGTGAGAGAGAAGAATCTCAATAAAGAGATGCTCGCCACCGTTTCCTGGGGGTGGTTGCGGCGATCTACTCAAAATAGTGTATGGGATATTGGCCTTCAAATAAATTGCCACACCACCGCCCCGGCTAGTGCGATCATTCCTTATGAGGATGAAGCCTGGAAGAGAAAAAGACGTAGAAGGAAGACTTGGTAGAAGCCAAGTTTCTGATACTAGGACAGCGTGAATATCGTGTTGATCGAGAGTTGCCAGCATTTCGGGATAAGAAGATGGAATGCTCTGCGCATTAATGTGAACAACGTTGAAATTCTTAGGCACGTCAGAAAAAGTACTTTCCAGGAACTCTGGAAGTGGAAGTGAACTTTCAAAACTAACATCACTATTACACGATTCTATGTGAGAAATCGAATAATATTCATTGCCGCTGTTGTCATCATTATTATTAAATAAATCATGTAACATAATATTGCAAGTATGAAATATAAACTATATATAAAAACTATGTGTATGTAATTAATTATAAATAAATATAATAATACTAAAATAATATACTAATAATAAACTACTAAAACTATAAAGTACAGTAAGTACTATAATTATAAAGTTAATCTAAAATTTAAACAATAACATCCACCTGCCGGTTGTGTTGGAAAAAGATATTAATAATAATTAGGTACACCACATGATATAAGTATCTTCTGTTATGTACTAACTGAAAAAAAAAACTATGTCGAGCCAAACAATTTACAAATTGACTTGCTTCATATGAATAAATAAAATTGTAGACACAAAAAAAATGTATAGTACCTAATGAAAAAACTAATTATTATAATAATAACAAAAACTCGGCACTCGACAAATCATTAAAGCAAACAGTGTCACAATAACAAAAAAATATTACTTCAGAACTAACACTGACACTGACAGATCACTATCTGACAGCTGACTTTGTGATGACAGCATGATGAGCGTGACAGCTGATACAATTTAGATATTCTCAGTGATATGATGTGATACCTAATTACCTACATAAAACTATCTTTGATTCGAGTACAATAATTAAGTTGTAAACATTATAATATGGTAGTGATCTGTGATTGAGGGTATTACATAATTATATCAAAGATTAACAACTTCAACATCACAACATAATTGCAGCATTGTATAGAAAAAGTTGGCGGACTCCCATCACTTTGAACTCATCATACAGAAAATCAGCGTTAAAACGGAAAGGTTTATGGAGAAATGCCGAAAACATACTCAAAATGGGGTCTTACATCTCCTCTATAAAGGATATTGTTTGCAATGGCAAAATATCCTTTATTTTTACCCAGTTAAGAGCTTCATAAAATCTCTTTATATTCATATCAAACTCTTTTGAGCGTTGTAAGGTCCCGAAACTTTCCACAACCAGAATTTGTACTTGATTTGGCGCAAGTGGCAGTTGTTCAGCAACATCAACAACGTTTTTTGCAAACAAAGTTACTGGCTCCTTGTAGTAATCTTAACTTTCTGCATTTGTATTTGTAAGAAACGATCGATTTGCCAAATTAGCTAGTTCATGAGGTACACTTGCAACCGTTATTTTGTTCCAGAGAGCTACTGGCGAAATTTTACGTTTCTTTTTATTATTTTTAAAGCGAGAATTTGTTTTGTTAGTATCCATATTATAAATCAAAATTCTATGGGTAATAATGCACCATACATTGCAATTCTAGTATGTAAATTGCAAGATTGTGCTGTATATAAGTAACGACTGCAAGCCTGTTCAAAATCATTAACAGAAGATATATCTCTGCAGTTGTGACTAACCTGGCGCGCATAGCTTCTAATCGGCTCAATCTGGATACATAAAGTTATTTGATAACCGCGAGTGTGGCAAACTTACGACATATAACACAGTACAGATATAATTATAATATCTTCTCCCATTATACAATTTTGATTTTTTTCGACGAAATTCCATAGCAGCAAATCAGCAACTCAGAATCAACTTGCAAACGTTGTGTTTGGTCGATGTAAGTAATCCTGAATACATTTAGATTTGGCAACTTTTGACTTTTGACAATTAAAATGTTCAGTATAGTGAGAAACGCAGTCGTAACATTTCAGAGTCGAGACATTTCAGCGCCTCCGTCAATGCCACGAGTGAGTTCACTCCTTCAAGATGTTTACTTTGCACAATCACTTGCCAATCACCAATCATTGACATCCGAATCTTGTTGCGCTGCTGAACTCCGGGAAGTATTGCTTCCGAAAAGTTTTTCAGCGGTAGTGGTCGAGGTTTGGTAGGTTCACTTCGATTTATAGTTCGTTCAATCTTACTTGTGATGAAGGTGCAGGACCTCACTAGTGATCATACGAGTTTTTTCATACGGTGTGTCGTATGAAACGACGCGACGGTTACAAATGTTAATTCAAATATAACAAAAATCATAGCGATTCGTCGCAAACGCGCTGCACTGACGGTGTCAAATTAAAAAGTCCCTTCAAAAATGACCGTCTGGTATCATAGACATGACGCTTCCCTAGTGACGGCAAAAATCGTCACTTTCCGGTGTTGCCATTTCTGAGACGTGCCGATATATGCATTTGCACAACAAAATAGAATCAATCTGTAATTTTTTTACAAGAACGAACCATTGTTTTTGTACATTGTTGTATGAACATTTAAAGGGTTGAATCAATAATTCCGGCAATGATTGCTAAGTCATTTGTTGTAGGTATAAATTACTATCTTTTTTCCCATAACCTAAAGGTGTGATCAATAGGTTTTAGTAGAGTTTGTCCATCATTCACCCATACATAATTAATTGTATTGTGCTTATTAAGATGTAAATGTAGATCATATGATGTGAAGTTAGGTTATTATAAATTTAAGCCGAAACTGATATATTGGAAAATTTACTTATAGCGAAGTTCATTAGCCGTTGAGTTTTTTTTTTGTTTACATAATTTATAGTTGTTTTTTGGTTGTCAGGGTTGGTTGTCAAAATGCATGTTGTGGATTTTAGTGAAGTTTTAAAATTAGGTTTTACCGGTATAGTTTCAAATATTTTCTGTATTGCTTGAAGTTTTTCAGATCAGTTTTCTGTAAATATTGACTAAAAAACTAAAATAAACGGAAAAAAACTTCATAAAATTCAATAAAAAAAGACGTCAGGTCATGACAGCGTAGTTTTGGGATCTATTATATTTATTTATCTTAATGTTTCATCAAACATGGTTCAGTAGCTTAAGCGGTAAACTTTTTTTTTACCTTTTTATAGGCTTAACTTGACCGCCATCTTGCCTGATGTTAAGCGACGATAAGGTCTGCGATGACCGTAACAGGCAGACAAACAGACAGAATTACTTTCGCATTTATAATATTTGACAATATTAGTACGGATCAGCGAACATGAGGGGTCAAGGTATACGGGTAAGCTCTAGAGAATATTATGATAGTACTTTTTATTTGATCATTCCGATCTCGTCTATGATTCCACCACCACCACCTTCTTTGATTTTTATTATTTAGAAACAGGAAAAAATAATTTTGTAGTATCATTCCCTGTGTAAATTGTAATGAATCTTAGTTTTTAAGTGCCAATAAAAAATAAGAGGTTAAGAAACTTCAAAACTAAACTGTAAAAGTTAATTTATTTAAAGCTACCATGAATAAGATCTATGTTTTTTCAATGTGTGCACAAAATTAGCTTACTTAAAAATTGTATAACAAATAACACATTAACTCGTGCAAGTTTCAAAGTCGTTCCACATTTTTACGTCCGCATTAACCACTTACAGGCGAACGCTGCGCTGCGTCCGAAGGTAATAAATTTCGCTCTTAATCTGATATTCTCTGGCTATTGAACCGCACTGAAACACCCTATATACTGAAAAATGTACGTTAAAACGGGAATTGCCAGATTTTACGTCGCCATAAATTTTGTTCCCGTAGCTAATGTTACGCTTAAACTCAGGAATCAATAGGTTTATGTAATAGCTATTACAGGTAAATTGAGCGGAATGTTTGTAAAGCCATGTTTTATGTGCTAAATATTCGATATATATGGTCTCGGTGTCTTCATTTCGCGAGTAAATCAGTTTCTTCTTAGATAAGTTCGCATTGTAGACCCCATTATTGCTTTTCATGATGAAAGACTGATGGCCGTCAAGTGCACACCTATAATTGTTAGCAATTATGCGTAAATATTTTCGGAGACAGCTGTGAAGAACGCCATTAAACATTTTAGGTTGATGTGACTTCCTTCATCAACTACTTACTTGGATTGTTGATTAGTGACATTTTGCATCTATGCACAAGCCCCCATACTCGGTTATTTTAATTCTTAACTCTCCTATTTTTGGCTGGAAGTTGAAGTGCTTGTTATCATAAAAAAGAGTAAGCGACCGTTAAACCTTAGACCAAGTTATTTATTACGACTAAGAATCGTAATCTTCAATAGTCTTGTCATTGCGTTTGTGTCAGTCTATGTGTATGCACCAAGTAGAGTACAAAAGCGTAACGATACATTGGTAATGTGTTTCAGACAGCTTTGAAAGACAGACGGTTGCAAGCCCAAATCTTTATCTAAGTAAATTTAAAACTTGTGGTGTGTTTGGAAGAAGTTTATTCTATCAATTAAAAAAGGTATATCAAAGTTCGGTGGTGCGTTTTTAGTGCAAGGAAAAACATATTCACAAAGCATAACGCTGATACTGATAACAGTACTTGTAGCGCTGAAATTAAAATAAAGTTGGAACATAAAAGATATATGGAATATAGAAAAAAAAAACATTTATCACTCAGAGACAATTTAACATAAAACAGTTTTAAAATATCTATATTTATTAATTGGTTTTCTTTTCCGTTGTGTTTCTTTTCACAAGGATACTTCTAACGAATTTATACACTCGTCTTAAACTGATCACTGTAGTAGTTGCTCGTTAGCAAGCTTCCACGACTTCGGTACTTCGGTACTTACTTAGGTAGACTTTTAGACTACCTCTAGGTTAGACTGGCCTCGTGGCTTAGTGGGTAGTAACTCTGACTGCGAAGCCGAGGGTCGTGGGTTCGATTCCAACCCAGTGCAAATATTTGTGTGATGAATTCAAATGTTTGCACTGTGTCTGGATGTTTCTATTTATAATAAGTATGTATTTAAAACTATATATGTATTATATCAGCTATCTGCCCGCCATATCACAAGCTTTGCTTAGTTTGGGGTCAGATGGTGTTGTGTGTGGATTGTCCACCAATATTTATTTATTATTATTTATTATTGCATATTATGTACTCGTATTAGCAGCCTTACCTACTCCAAGCACATATATTATGAAATAAGTACTTAACAACGAATTCACACAATGTTTTATAAGTTTGTGTTGTATAAGCAATTGAGGTTGTGTCATTGTTCGATGGGTTTCAAAAATAAATATTTGTAATCTGATTCTGGAATTTAATGTTTAGTTTTTTTTTATAACCATAAGATGTATTTCCGATCTTTTAAGATAAATTTTACCTAATAGTTAAAGTATTTAAAAAGGTAATTATATAATCAACAATGAATATATCTTATCCCTAAATGTATAGATACTTAATAAAAATAACGCAAAGCACATATTTATGCATTTAGGTTAGCTAAATTGGTCAATTGCACGAAAATAATGCTTATATAATAATACTATCAGCGACCTCGCGCTTTTACCCGCGCAGTTTTCATTCCATTAATTTTCCCGTGAAGAAAAGTGTTATAAAAGTATAATTATAGCGCCGAAGAAAATTTGTGGATCATCACAAATTTCGTCAGCATTCCGACGTCGAAATATCCAAACATCCAAACTTGGTATTTTAAATATTAGTAGGATATCAGCTACGGGAGTGGAGTGCCAGTCGCACGACAAATACCGCAGAGGAATGGCGTCACTTGCAGCTAACAGTAACGTGCTCGCAGGGTTCCACCTCAGATTGCTGCTGCGCACCCCACTAAGCCGTCGACGATTATTTTATGGCAGGTTGCTACAATTCAGTTAAAATAATAATACCAATAAAACACGTGCAATATCAAAACAAAATGCTATTTATTAGTTTGTTTTCTTTTCCGTAACTTTTCTCTTAGCAAACATACTTCTTACAAATCTATATGCTCGTCTTAAACTGATCACTGCAAGCACAATAACAAAAACGAGATCGAGGTACATTTTCTGGTACCACGGGACTTGGAGAGCCGCTGAGCGGAGGTGAGGAGCCCCTTTAGTCTTGATCACGTGTTCCACCCAGTGAACCATTTCAGCTGCAGGTTTCACGGGGCGGTCGTGATGGATGAAGGAAAGGTACTTCGCTTGCTTTGTGTAACTGAAATCGAGAAATTTAGTACTATATTAGGTTTATCAGTTGCGTGGTTTTACTCCCAAGTCGTTCAGAATTTTTTGCGATTCTATAAATTCAGGCATAAGTATTACGCGTTGGTTTCATTCAAAATTTTAGTTCTAAGTTTAAATCTGCCTTTTTACGTATCAAGTTACAAGTTTGTTAGGATTTACGTACTATGTCAAAAATTTATGTAATAAATATGTAATTTTGCACAATCAATCTAAAACAAGTTAGGGCTAAAATTTCTAGAATGTTTTCTTTGGGCAATATACCGGTACATTGTAAAATGACGAAAAATGTCTATGAAAAAATATAGGCTACCTGCTAGGTTGAAAATCAGATTTACTCCTGAGAAGCTATAAAGTATTTGCAGCAAAATGTATGGCAAACTTGGAAACGGAAACCTTGCCATCATGAAAGACCTAACGTCAATAATACTCTAGAGTAATAATAAGTAAATGTGAACATTTACTTATAAATATTATGTATAATTATATTTTGTAGCCAGTACCTTCTCCTCAACTTACTTTGGATTGCTTAAAATTTCCTCAATGGCTTTTTTCAAATGTTCTGGCATTTCGTATGATAGCGGCACATGCAGGGCGAAGCCTCTACTAACTGCTCGAGCGACGTTAATAAACTGGTCTGTAAGGACTGGAATGCCGATGATGGGTTTCCCAGCGTAGATTGTTTCAGTGGTCGACAGCAGGCCTCCATGCGTGATGAAAAGGAGCACGTTGGGGTGAGCTACAAATGATAATGACAAAACGGAATTATTATAATCGGATTCCAACGATTTGTTGGACCGGTATCTCAGAGTATGCCGTTGATAGCACCGTTGTCAAGTCTTGAATATCGACGCAAAATTGCTAGCTTATTACATTTTGGAGAGTTCACAAATGATCTGCAGGATTTAATTCCACCTTGCCTTTTTAGAAGTGAAAACTTCTTTTGGCGCACCACAGACATATTTTTCCTTGGGCAGTGAATTGACCTCAAGTGTCACGTTCATAAATGAATTAAATCCTAGGGATCGTGGCCATTGGTCATCTAGAAATGCGTCAGCATTTCTAGAAGGTAATGGGGTCATGGCTAATTTTCTAGTCTTGACTCTTCGGAGATCAAAAAGCGACGTTGTTTCATGTTTGACGTTCCAAAGACTTGAACGAATAAAATTTGACTGTACTTTAGTGATAAGAACGTCTAGGCTGTAAAACACGTTTGACGGAGTGGGGTTTTCTCGATGTTTACTATCTTGGTGTTTTGAAGTCGAAAGTGAATCGGTTTTTTCTTGGTTATTCATAATTGGTTTCATCAGCACGCTCCGTAGTAGACTGCATCGCCATTTTGCATTAGGCAAGATGGCCGTCAAGTGTAAACATAAATAATAGTTAAAAAATCTTTTGCAGCAGCGCGTTTCGTCTCTTGTGTAATTTGACATTATTTTGACGTTTCAGGGGACGCCATACACTACGTTTACAGATTCGCGGTGTCAACTTCAAACCCCGTCTACCCCAACGGTTTTCGGTTACAGTTTCGAACCGAACGCATTTAGAGAAACGCCAAATACTCATATTAGTTATTTGTAACTATTTGTAATGTTTAACAGTTTTTACAAACTACTATAACTCCTTTGTTTCATGAGAACGTTTTCTTACGTATAATTTAAAATACCTTACCCAAAATACTTTGTTGTGGAGCCCAGTCCAGAATATGGACGTTATTTGGTAAATTTGGTAAATTCTCTTCAAATTTCCACAAAACCGTTTGCTTCAATGAAGAAAAAACTTCTAAGATTTCCCGTTTCAAGACGTCTGGTAAGTCTTTGCTTTTTAAATTTGATCCCATACTGAAGTAAATCACTCCATGCTTTGAACCCTCGATAATTTTCTTCAAATCCTGAAATGTAGATATTAAAAAAAATTTGTTAATAGCTATTATTTCTCAATGTTTTTTCAATAAACGTTGAAAACAAAACTCTTCTCCTGGGTAGGTGGTATGTTTAATATATGTATTATATAATATACAGTGTTTATGCATCTGCGTATTCGTATTATTAAATTAAATACATATCATATATACGCGTAAAATTTATGTAAAGGACATGATTGCTTCATTGTATTTCCATTATAGTTGCTTAGCTATTTCTTATTTTTTCTCAGTCATTTACATGAATAATCAACTGAAGCTCACACACAGAAATAATTATAAAGCTGATGTTTGTAAATTATAAATTTTGATAGTGAATATATTATGAGAGATGTAAACAAGTGTAAGCTAAAATGATTTTTTATTTTCTTTTTTAATTATTAAAACATTTTTTAAAATGAAGCACTCCAAAAAACAGATTCTGTAATATGCCGAAAATCATATAAGTCGGTGCGGTAGCCTCTGAACTAAGTCGTCGATTAGGGAAACAAGAGCCAAAGGGCCATTAGTGGTTTGTTACGAGTTACGTGATCTTACTTCGGGTAAAGGCTTTGATTTTTCTTCTATGTGGTAACCGCCAATGCTAATGTAGTTCTGTGGTAGCGTCTTTGCTTCTCCCATAGATACATGGGAGTTACCGAGCACTAGAGAAGCATTATACTGCAGCTCACTAAAGGAAGGTGGGACTCTTCCGCGCGCCTCAATATGTGGTGCGACAAGACGTGTGTACGATCTCCAGTCCAGAAAACGGCCAAATCTGTAATTATAGTCATAGCTATTTTGTATAATATTATCTTTCACTAAGAAATCCGACGTGGCAGTTACCCATTTAACTTCTCACAATTATTTCTTGTTTGATACATTATTATTTCACATCATTAGTGCATTTTAACGTTATTAATGTTTTAAGATATCATTCCATTTCACAACCACGATAATAATTATGTAATTAATTTAAGTATTACAGTATCAATAGGAAATAAAACTTTTAGCTAGTTTCCACGTCACAGTATTACAGTGAGACCAATGTTTAGGTACGTCATTTCAGATAAAAATAATTTACCACGGTGCCTGTGACAATCCCAGTCCTAGATGACCTATTATTTTTTTGTAAAAAGTGAAAAACTAGTCATCTCTTCTGTGGTTACAAACATTAGAAAAACTAATTAATTATGAACCTTATTTTTTTTTAGTGGATTAAAACGCTTAATGTTATGAAAATATTAAATAATAATAGCACTACTTGTGAACTTTTTAAAGTTAATTTCAATATGTTATCTATAGCTTTATAATGACAGGAGATATCTTAAACATTTTATATAATAACTTAATGGTTTTCAAATTGTTTTAATTACATCACATACTTAGTTATACAAAATAGAAAGCAATGATATTAATATAACAATATCGTTACTATTTTAAATTCAAGTGTTGAAATAACTACTCGTATTAAAATAAATCCCAACTTTATTAAATCTTGGTTACGAGTATTTTAGGAAAACGGAAGGATTGTTACACTTTGTAGTATAGTCAACAGGCAAACACTTATAATTTGATACCGACCTCATAGCAAAGCGGGAGGCAGTCGCTAGCATTTTGTCCTCTTAAAACAGACCGCCGAATGCGGCTAAAAGTTAAGTCAGAGAGACTTACTACATTACGATTCAGTAACCCGTTTATTAGTTTAAAATCATAGTTGAACTTACGTTTGCTGTAAAGCAGTTTGCTTCAGTGTGAACCAAAGTTCTTGCACTCTCTGCGCAAACGTAAAAGGCGGTTTCGCAGTGACATCATGTCCATTGTACGCGGGGTTCCATGTTTCGTCTATCAATCTCAAGATCATCCAATGTGGTTCGACCGTGGACAACCATATAAATGGAGCGTTATAAACTGCACCGATACTGAAACACCGTGTTTTTGATAAAATTAAAAATAATTAAATTAACATTAATAAACAATTTTACTCAACACGACTTAGACTTAACTTAGATTTCTTGCAATAGAATCAGGCAGCAGATATTATATTATTTTATATGGAACATTTTGGATACACATGTATCATTCTATCCAAGTATTACATAGTTTAATTTTTGTGTTAAAATTTGGGACTTATCCAACTGTAATACGACAACATACAAAAACTCATTGGGAAGTTATACCTATTTACTCTTCGGGTTACTTAAATTAAAAAATACTTACGAGCTAAGCAAATCATTGAAGAACCATTCCGCAATAACCACATCAAAGTGTTGGTTTTTATCTGCAAGGAATTCTTGAAAACTGCTGTCCTCTATTATCGAAGAAGATATCATATTCCCCATAAACACCATTAAGTTTTTCATAGAGTCATAAGAGGTTTCACGATCTAATACTGATTTTAGATTCGTTATGTCCTCTGAAAAAGAATATTAATATAAATAAATTGTCATTTTTCGTTTGGTCTCTATATAAAGTTATGTAGGTATCAACATAATCATTTTTTTATGTCGGGGAAATACTTTTACGTATGCCCACCATGCAGGGACATAGTGGGATATGTCGGGCTCGACACTATGGAATACGACAGGGTGCCCCTACCCCGCGCTGGGGGCGTTAGTACCCCCGCATTTGGCTCTAGTGACGCACCGGAAATCAGCGGCGTGTCACCATCTCGAAGGCTTACCTAGGGGCATCGGACGGCCCTAAACATCCAACGCCCCAGGCCTTCCTGTGGAGACAGAGTGCGAGCCCAGAGTCGGCGACTCTCTAGGCTCGCCCCTATGTCCACTTCTGTCTCAGTTAAGGAGTGAGAGGTTTCAAACTCTCGCTCCCTAACTCACGCGACCTCTTACTGTCGAGAGACCTCCTATCTACCCTATCCTATCCACCTCCTATGGCGAAGATGATCGGCTGCGAGAGGTCCGCCTTGGTTTCACCTCTATGGCCGCATCGCGGCTCTTGTCCTTCCACTGAGCACTCTGCTAATCAGAGTGGTCAGTGGAAGGACTGGAACTGGACTGGACTGGAGTGCATCTGGAAGACTGAGGAATTTTACTTGGTCGATATATCAGCCGAGTAACCTTCTCAAGTCTTTGAGCCCCCCTCCCCAACCTCTACACGCACTGCTCAAGGGGGTGAGGAGTGCGTATAGAAGTTCCCAGCGCCGGCCGGGATTCTCCATCACACAACAAGATGCCACCGAGGTAAGTTGTTGTGTGATACACAGGGTGCACCACGTGGAGATTCCCGAGCCACGCACTCCACCAAAATATTCCTAATAATCGCTTGATACACCGAGGTACGAGTAACTTAACTTTGCAATCAGTTTTTTTGCGGGTTTTTTGTATTTTTATTTGGAAAAGTATACCCATAAATGTGTGTTTACTGGAACCAGTCTTTATTTTGAAGTAAACCACATTAAAATTAGGGGTCGATACATATCTGACGGAAAATGCGTCGCGTATTATATCGGTCGTGTAACGCCAGAACAGAAAAATATAGATTTATTTATTTATTTCTATTTAAATTTCTTCAAATTTAGTTTTATTTAGGTCAATTTATCATATCGAATGCATTTTTTTGTTTGACTTACTTCAATTTTGTTACAAATATCTAAAGTTCTGTAACTAACCATGGTAACTAATAAAACATATTTGAAAGTCAAATAAGTGTATAACTCACTCATTCTCTCCATCATTGGCAATGTACCATTGCTTACATCGACAATGTGTAATTTTGGGTTTCCATCGCTTTTTCGAAGAGCTGTCAATAACGTAACCTGAAAAAAGTTGTTTTATTACTAGTTGAATTTTAAATGTAAGCATGTTTGTGTTCTTTAGTTTAATTTTCCCCAATGGCCCAGGGCCTTCTATTCTATGGTAGTTTTATTTATTTTTTAATACAAATGTAAGTAGATGACAAATACATAAACAATAAAATTAAATGTGCATTTTCGAGGTAAACCTAACAATTATATAATGAGTTGTTGACCGGTCTTGTGGAACTTCTTTCTAGTAGTGATGTATATCTCATGTTCTCAGGCATGCAATTATATTAATCATTGATACCAATATTATTATGTATTTACGTTGTAATCTTAGTAATTAATTGTATTTCAATGTATTGGAGGGCTTAATTGCGATCTAAATGATTATTTAATTACCATTACACTTCGGCAGCGTAACAACCGCCGTGGTCATAAGAAGACTATTCTCGTCTAGGTAGTTATGGATTGTGATTACGCACACTGTGTGTTCAAATCGCGACTAACTACCAAAAGAGGTGTGTTTCCTATGTGTTATAAAAAGCACGACTTGACCTAGATCCTAATACTGATTTTAATTTTGTGCAATGTTATATCGAGTGATATCTGTAAGAATTTTCGTCTTAATTAATGGTGAACGGGAGTCATGATTTTTGTTATACTTCAGGGAACGAAAAGTATAAATTATTATTCACTACTAGACATCCACCTCTATATAACTGGCTTTTCAGACCGTTTAGCTTTATTTATAGATAGATAGATACTCTTTATTGTCCACAATACAAAACACAATATACAAAACGATATATCCTTAAAGCTAGTGAAACAAGTGGCGACCTTATCGCTAAAAGCGATGTCTTCCAGGCAACCGAATATTTCTCAATTTTTGAAAAGAAACGGGCAGCCCACTAAATAATCCCGCTGCTGGGACATTATCACATAATGTATTATCCAATCCGGATAAAAATCATCGTGTAAAATAGGTTCCTATTAAAAAATATTTATTTTCAAATTTTTTACTTCTAGAACTTACATAAAAGGTGAGAGATTATATTACAAAAACGTATATTATATAATTATGTGGATGCTACTTACTTCATGTCCAGCATTCAGTAAATTTCTGACGATACCATCGCCTAGGATCATGTGGCTACGGGCTGGCATGGGGAATATCACTAGAATTTTATATCCATCACTTGCACCAAACGCTGCTAAGATGGCGAACAATAATAAAACAGTACGCGTCATCTTATATGTTTGTTTCAATTTATGTTATATAATAATTAATTTAGAGTTTCTTTTCTATACTATCAAAGTTAATACTTTGTTTTTATTTTGTTATGATATGACAGTTGTAAACATCAATAGTAGAATTAAATGTGTTGCTGCGCCGTACTTCGACAATAAACTGACATATCACGTCTCAGTCCAAGGTTTTCAAGTTATAATGATTTACTGTGATCCCGTCTACACTATTTATTATAACGATAACTCTGACGAAACATTTATGGCAAAGTTTATCAGACCTGTAGGTATTTTATAATCTGCCAGGATATAGATAACATTACCTACACACGAAAATAGGAAATCGATTACCGGCAGCGTAGTGGTAAGTTTTTTTAAACGCTGACAACAAGATGACGTGTATACCTAGACGTATTATAAACAAGTACCTACACGGATATAAATATAATTCAGCATGATACGGCAAAATAACACTAACAACACTAATGTCATAGTTGTGTTTTTGATCACAGCTCGTGTTTTTTTGTCCTAAGAATGATGATGTTGGATAACCGGTTATATGATAACCGATTTTGGCAACTACAAAAGCGTCCTAAGATGATTTTTGAGACGATATTCGTAGAATACGAGCTTTGAGATAATAACCGATAGAGGGAAGAAAGTGTTGTGTAGACTTTAAATGGAAATAATAACTGTAGAAAAAATCAAATTAGTATAGTTACGGTATATTCATACTTTTTGAGCGTCTATTGGTTTGGTAACCTTTCATTAAAATTAAATTGTCTTTTCTTATTTTGTAGAGGCAGGAATATTTAGAGAGGATTCTCCAAAAGTATCACTCCTTTACCATTATCCCACCAAGTAATGTTAAACACTACTTTATTATAGTTTGAATACCAATTTTTCAAAACATATTTCAGAGAGTGTGCAGTTGATCTGTATGACCTTGCCTTTTTTCTATTTGTCTGCTCATATATCGTAAAGCAACATTATTTTTGCTTGATTCGAACAAAAAAGTATTACTCTACATTTGGGGCTAGGTGAGATGTTATGTGAGAAAAGTCCACAAATATTTTCGCAAAAACTTTAGTGAGTATTTAATGATGGATTTAATTTTACTAGTTTTCTGGTCTGTGTCTTTCGAGTAAATATTATGTATATGCGTCCGCATTGTCTTTGTCACATCAAACGAGAGGGCAGTCAAGTGTAAACCTATAATCGACAATAGAGTAGGTAATAAAGTAAGATGTTATAATCACGGGTGACAAGCACAGTACTATACAAATAGTACAGACTCTTTACATTCAAATGACTGCGTGTTATAGTATGGTATAGTATATTAAGGGCAAAAATTGTACCATCAAACGAATTTCTTACTCATCCTGCTCATCTGTTTGTAAAAGTTAGTAAAAAATCTTGTAATCACATTAACATATAACAATTAAATAAGTAACAATAAGTGATCTTTAAAGCCGACCAATCAAAGACAATACACGAATTTCTTTATATTCTGTAATTTATTTACTTACTTTAAATAATTTCTATAAATAAATATATTTAATAAAAGAAATCATTTACGTACCCTTTTGCCCAACAGTGGGATAACTGAGGTTAATAAAAAAAAAACATTAGTCATTTCTTACACAATACCATCTAGCTACAAAGCTTTTAAGATGGAAGCTAGACAGTTGATCGTGTCGGAATATTTGCAGATCATTCGGATTTATTCTCGCAATCATGAAAGATTTTCATATGAGATGAGATTATTAAATAAATAAAAAGTTAGTGGTATAGTAAGTGAAATATAAAAAAATAGTATAACCGAGCCACAAATACTATCAGAATATATCTGTCAGAATGACAAAACAAAATAAAATCAGTCGCTTACATCAGGCGAAATAGCCGTCAAGTGCAGCTTTATATTTGATAAAAAAATTAAGCAATCCAAAAATGTATTATTTCAATGTTATAGTGTTTATATAATTGCATGACAGAAGAGGTCACAATATTATATTGTGATGAAATTCAGATACATATTGCCACAAAAGGTAGCTTTCTGTCCATTTTTGTTTAGCGTCACAGTTTGTATAGTCATGGACAATATACAATATAGTCATGGATAAACAAAATTCGCTAGAACAATAAAATCAAATTAATTAATGATAATTCTATAGTAATAAATTACATCTCTATATATATATAAATGTTATGTTGGTTTGTGTACGCTTCAAAAACTCAAAAAGTTTTGCACCGATTGAGCTGAAATTTTAGAATAATTTATAATCCGCATCAAGAATTATTTTTATCTAATTTTTGTATCACAATGTGCCACAGCGAAGCGTGGCAGGGTACAGCTAGTAAAAAATACTTGCAAAAATTGCAAAGAATTTAGGTGAAAAATAAATTCTTTGATCAATAACATAGCACGTACGTACGTATTACTTGAGCTAAATGTCGATTCAGACTCTAGTGGTTGACGTCTGTTGTCTTTCTCTCTGATCTTGAAGACGCTGGAAACGATGATAGCCTGATTCCCCAGCGCAAGTTTGTACATTCCTAATATTTTTCTCTTCGAGTCGATGCTAATGCTCCGTCCTCAATTCTCGCGCACGAACTAGAGAGGTTTTCAAATTTTGTTCAGCAACCCGCTGTGAACGCTCAATACTCGACTCTCTAGCACGCGATTGCGAAGCGTGTTCCCTCTGACTTGCAAGACGATTCGCTGTGAACGCTCAATACTCGACTCTCTAGCACGCGATTGCGAAGCGTGTTCCCTCTGACTTGCAAGACGATTTACAGTTTCTGATGAAGATTCTCTATCACGACGTATTTTTGATGCCCTTGGTCGGGAACTATTTCTAGAAATAGTTGTCCCAGTCCCAGTGGGAACATTTAATGGGCTGCTTATTAAGTCTGATTATTGACAAAAATATTTTTGTTGTCATCACACCTACTCTTTAGTGCTGCGTTTTATTCTAGTCTAGTAGGTATGGTAAAGGGGTCTTATTGCGGATGACCTTTTTATTTCCCTCATAAGGCTGGTCTTAAGGCTAAACCTATGAATCCCACAGCATCACTGTCTTTTCGAAGTCATGTGCGTAATGCCGCTAATTTAGCATGGTGAAAGAAAACATCGTGAGGAAACTGACATGTAGCTAGAATCTTTCGAGGTCATTTGCCATCCATCTATCCGCACTGGGCCAGCGTGGTGGATTATGCTCTAGAATGTTTCGCTCAGGTTAAAAGCGCCGTCCAAGTTCAAGGTCAATATTAGGATCGCAATAGACCTTAATCTCGCCTGATTCAAATTAATGATGCGGTGACGATAGAAAAGTGCACTTACCTAGAAAAAACTGACTCATTTTTGATTAGAACCTACATATTCTTGACATGAAGCATCCTATCCAGGTGGATATTCCTAATATCTAAGTGGATATTTATATTAATTCATTGTCTAAGTAGGCAATACATTATTCAGCTTAAATATTTTTATCGCGAAGTTCACGAAGGTAGTGCCAAATCTCTTTAGTCGCGTCTGGTACGACAACCATGAAACGTAACGTGTAATTTTCTGATAAAGAGTCTGATAATAAATGAATACAAGTAGAAATATCCTTTATTACTGATAAATACATATGTACATTTCGAGTGTGTATCCACCATTTATAATTAATTCACAATTTTCAACATTATTTATAAAATTCATTTGTTTTTTTTAATATTTGAATTAATTAATTGAAACAAGTAACTTGAGTAATAACATACAATTTAATTTTATTAATCTAATAACAATTTTATTAACTGTACTCTTCGATATCGGTAGCATTATTCGCTTGCCGTTTGGCATAGGCCTCTTCTACAGTTTTCCACATTTTCCTGTTTTCAACGTTTCTTTGCCCTGTTACTCCAGGAACTTTTTTTGATGTCGTCGTCCCGTCGGATTTTTGACGCCTTTCCTTTTTTTTTTAATATAACCAATAAATGAATACATTATTATTAAATCACGAATACTCTCCATAATACATCGTATTTTTTTCGGGGATGGCGACATTGAATTATTTAAGCAAAATAGTATTTTTATAGTACAGAATAACGAGACCAGCAGGTCATGTGCCTGATAGTAAGCAACATGCCTGCCTGCACAGTGTCACGCAGCTATTGCAAGATTATTACCTAACAGTGCACTACGTTTGTAGCCCAGACATGTAAGATGATTTATCTCTCTTCACTGTTATCTCTCTGTAAACATTGCCCTTTAAACGGTTTATTCCTAACCTAACCTGAAAACATGACCCGCTTCCGGGTTAGGTTAGGAATAGCAAAACAATATTAATTTTCATTCCCAACCTAACCCTCTTCCTAACCTGACCCGAAATGAAATTCCGAACCTGACCCGCTTCCGGGTTAGGTTAGGAACAGCAAAAAGGGATTCATTTTTTTCTTTACGAACGTAACCACAGACTAAGTAGAGAGATACACTAACGTAACCTCTTCTTAACCTGAGCCGGAAATAATGTTCCTAAGATAATCTCGAATCTAAAATTCTACCTACAAGTATCTGTAATCTTAAAAAAAAAATTGGTTGCCTGTAAAGTCGGTATACGGGCGAAAGTTTTACGTGACAACGACTTTGAGTGGTAAAATAATTTTACGGAAGGGACGCGTGCCTTTCACTTTTTATGTCTGTCTCTCTCGGTCTTAGGCGGGCTAACCATGCCCGAGTGGAAGGGACGCGTGCCTCTCACTCGCTCTCGTTGTGAGCGCATAACGTGAGCGGAGCGTAACGCAGTTTCTTGAAGTGTCAACTGGCAAACCAATTTATAAGACGTTGTCACGTCAAAATTAAAACTTTCATTCAAGGAAAAAATATATCATTTTGTTAAAATTAAAAAATCTTTGCGCGTACCTATTAGTCATCTCAGTCTAGTCAACAAGTGCTTCTTAGGTCAAATTTAAAAAAAAAAAGAAAAGGAAATTTACTAAAAAACATCATATATCCCCAAACTGTACTCAAGATTACTGTAAGACACTATTAAGAAATGTTAAAATAATTTATACATTAGAGGTATGTATATACGGGTTATGTTCGTAATGAAAAAAATGAATCCCTTTTTGGCTGTTCTAAACCTAACCCGGAAGCGGGTCAGGTTCGGAATATCATTTCGGGTCAGGTTAGGAAGAGGGTTAGGTTGGGAATGAAAATTAATATTTCTTTGCTATCCCTAACCTAACCCGGGAGCAAGTCAGGTTTTTGGGTCAGATTCGGAATAAACCCAAACCGGAATACTGATGTGATGTTTGCAAATTACTGCTTGGCAATAGAACATTTGGTATTTCCCCAAGTAAGGTCCACTTGGACCTTGGGTCCTATGTTTTCTTAACTATAAAACCCTTACCAAATATTGATATAAGAAAAGTAATTTAGAAGGTAACATATATTTTCTTAGGCGAATAATGCAATTAAAAAGAAGATTGTTTAATTAACACCCAAACATTTTTATAATGTAGGTACCTAGTGAACAATCACTACTTAGATAATCTAATCCTGGTCGTAACAAAACAAATTCAAATGATTGATTTATTTCATTTTTTCACACAGTGTATAGTAAGCATGACTGCATATTTACAACACTATTTGCATCATTCAGCAATACCTTATCGTGCCTTTGTTGAATTTTTGTTTATGCCATAAATATTTGTTCGTTTGTGCATATGTCGCAGCCGGATCGTATAATCCGCCGTATTACTATACGGCTAGCCGTTTTGAAAAACAGGGCCGTTTTGTAATGCCGCATTTGCATTTGCACTTGCATTACAAAACGGCCCACAACGATTAGCCGGATTGTCATTGCGATACGTTCTTCAATCCGGCGGCCAACGTTTAGCCGCATTGTACTACTGCTTAAAGTGTAGGGTGACCATACTTACAAAATAACCAATGAAAATTAATTTTATTAATCTGAAAAAGCTAACAGATTATCTCTTGCCATATTCCAGCTGCTTTTTAATCAGCCGCATTCAATCTGGCTAATCGTTAAACCGCTGCTTTACAAACCGGCCCTGTTTTTCAAAACGGCTAGCCGTAATGTTAAGCGGCGAATTATACAATCCGGCTGCGACACATACATAATTATAACGGATGATTTTTTAAGACTTAAGTTTTTCAAGTTGCGGCTCTAGTTGGTAATGGCGTCCAAACGGCATTTGCCAAAGTGAAAAGTTTACAGTATATTCTGCCATTTTCATCATGGAAAGATTTACAAACGAACAACGATTGCAAATTGTTGAAATTTATTATCAAAATTCGTGCTCTGTGAAAAAAGTGTATCGTTTGTAACCATATTATGGTTATCATAATCGACCTGGTGTATTAACAATTCGTGCTGTTATCACCAAATTTTGAATACAAATACACAAATCTTTATTGCTGTTTGCAGGTAAGATGTTTTGCTGTTTGATACAAAAAAAAAAATATAGTTGACCCATACAAACTGGCCTCTTCTTCTAGAGACATGCAATATGTCTGGCAACACAGTTTCCATTAGCCTGAATTTGTACAAAGATAATAATAGTCAGCTGATAAAGTCTTATTCTTCTTTTTTTATTTTTAGCTTTTAATCGGTTGTATCATATTATATGTCATCTGATCATCGTCTATTAATTTCTGGCTTCTATCCAGTTTGCTATGTAAGTGTCCAAGTTTTTTACCCCAATTGGCCGAGTGGAACTTCGTTGACATGTGGTTTCAGCAAGACGATGCCACATGCCACACAGTTCGTGAAACAATGGACATGTTGAAGAATGAATTTTGTGAGCAGCTTATCTCTCGAAATGGCGCTGTGAATGTGGCGCTTGATGGAGTTAGTACCGCGCGCGCTGTCAAATGGACGGATCGTTTGAGAGACACGTACTTAGCTGTACAACCATCGTTACCTGTGCTTATTAAATTCGATTGTGTTTGCAAGTTTTCATCCAACACTACCCGCCGCTATGCCCACAGCAGAAGGATGCGATGAATAATGATGATGGCGAGACCAATATATGATGCAAATTTTGTGTTATATACGATTTAATTACAATTTTATAGACTGATTCGCAATTTTTAAGCGTAAATTTTACGCTTAAAAATCATCCGCTATTTAGCCTCAGGATTCTGGGAGATTTCCTCCAAACCAGATTATTTGTGCCTAACTCTCTCGTTTTCGTCTATTGTTTGCTTTGATTTGTGATATCATTCAATTTGATAACGCCGATGAAAGCAGATAACTACACCTGCTTTCCGTATGACATGACAAATTAAAGTATAGCAGTAAACAGGTGAGTTAAGCGGTAAACCTGCCGCATGCCGGTCCCTTTTATATGTCTTTCACATTATCTGATTTTTTGTATCTTTGAAAAAAAAAGATCTCGTAAAAAGGTGTTAATGTAATAACACAAATAAACAATCAAAAAATGTTATTTATATCTTCAAACCTGAAACAACGTCCGTAGATAGAAACAGCTTATTGTTTACATCACAGAAATAAATAAACAAATTCTTAAAATTATTAGTGAATGACGATCTTATTTATCGTTAAGAGCTTAGATGCCTTATCTATCTATCTATACTTATAATAAAACTGTAGCGGGTCAAATACTGAAGATATTTAAAAAATAAATTGGGGGCACTCCATAGTCAATACTGATGGCGAAACTGCATTTTTTTCTTTTATGTCTATCTGTCTTTCTGTATAGGGTTCTCGCATCACGCCGAAACTACTGATTCAATTCAGCTGAAACGTGGCATGACTTGAGTTCATACTAAGGAAATGGTCCCTACTACTTTTGATCCCTAAATTCTAGACGGTTTTCTTGCGGGAGGGGTGGGTGAAAGTCAATAGTAAAAAATTGGCAAATATGTTTTTAAAATTTTCGTGATTTAAACACATAATGTTTATATTGTACAGGGCTTAATTATGACATAATACAATACAATACGGTACAGTATAAACATTATAAATATTGGCAGTCATAAAAGCCGAAAGAAGTCTGCTTGCTTTAATCTCATCAGTTTTACGTAGTAGAGTTCAGAATCGATGGTCTTGCCTGGTAGTAACAGCTATAATGATAAATAATGAATTTTCCCACCACACAAACAGCATCACCTTGTTGCGAGTTAACCCAGGCTTCGCCACAGTCTGTGAAGTCTGACCGGCCTTTGAGCACGACATTTTTCGCACGTTCTTGTCGTACGTGATCCACTTTTCATCACCATAATATTTTCGGCTTCTTCAAAATGGTTCGGTTTCATTACGTCGGCGTCGTAATAAGAAATCACAAATAAGTACACGGTTCATTAGGATTCTGAGCTTGTGAGGTACCCCAATATCGAGCTTTTTTGTGTACCCAGTTTTTTTCAAATGCGCCAAAACTATTTTGTGGTCAATTCCCAGTTCTTCAGCTACGTCGTAACTCTTGATATGCCGATCTTGCTGAACAGTTGCTTTGTTACACAGTTGTTGCTACTGTAACAGTAGTGTTTTTGAAAAATAGTCGGTTTCACATAGCCGGAAAAAAACGAGTAATGTAGTTTGCCTCAGATTTTCTAGTCTTTGCTCGACATTATATTGATCAGAATATGTGCGGTGTTGACCCTGTAGGTGAATGTCAAGCAAGATATGTAACAGGCGGGTATCTCTCATGTATCGCAAAACCAAATATTCTCCAGAAAGCTTCCGAGGAGCTCATGTAGCGGCTTGATTGGTAGTGACTAACTTCATCCCTGTTGGTGCTTACACTAGCGATTGTCGCTTGGTCATGCATTGCCTTTGTTGACATATTTGCAGATATTTGATTGTATGCTGTTACACATCTCAACATTTATATTTACCCCAAAAGTTGTTAATGGGCAAACGGCGACGATAACATGAATACCCGTAATTCCCCATTCTCCGTTTGCTGCATTGGTGCTTTCAGGAACCTCTTTGTACAGCGTACATCTCCCATGTAGGGTGAGTTGATATTAAGAGTACCCACTACATGGGCCGTGCACCATATACGTCTTAAGAATGGCATATAAAGATGGATCTTGTCTAGAGTCCAAAAATTCAGCGCTGATTATATTGTTGTTCATGTCATTCGGACGATTTTTATTGCAGCCACACGCAGTCCTTTACGTGTGCGTGCGGTAACCCTTTTTTACTTTCTTTACATAAAGCAAACCGTTGTACCAAAAACTTTTTCTTTAGTAAGTAGGTTTATCATCAACTTTAACTTTATATGAGATACCCTAACAACAATGTCATGCCTATCGTGAGAAGCTTGTCTTTGAAGAAGTTCTCTTGTAAAATTAATCCATTTGGGATTAGTGGTCATCGTTACGAAGAGATCAAGACACCTCTTGCTTCCTCCCGTATATAAATACATCCTGCGTACGTTCATGCTTATAGCCAGGCCCATCTGTAAAGCTTGAAGGAAGAATTACCAGTGGGCCTAAATCTTCACTATTTCTGTCTTCATTCAGCGCGTCTCGTAGATCTACATAATTCTCAACGCGCAGTCTTCTCTGGTTTATTCTAAGGTACGAGTAAATTAAATGCTACGTTTCAATTTTAGCGTAAACATCTACCACAAACTGATGAACAAACCTCGAATTTTTTTGCAGATAAGCAATGCGAAATTTTCTTATTTGTAAGAGTAGAATTGCATTGCGGAAACTTTTTAACTATCAACAGTAACGCTACTCGTCGGATTTACTTGGCAAAGACTAAAGCTATATCCGTCCTCCCCACAACAGTGTATAAGTGAATAGTGAAGACCATCATGAGATCGGTGCGTTTTGCTAATACGTTGCAATCGATCATCTCGGGTGCGTAACACAATATTATATCCCGTCTATCACACTGTTGATCTACCAAGACGACAGCAACTTAATTTGTAGTAGGAACGTGAAACCAACCTTGGTGTTCTCCAGGAGGACGTCTGTCATCACTAATTACCACTTAATAATCATTTTCTTGGTTTTGAGGTATGGACTACAAAGTTGCTCTGAAATCACTAACATACGGATCTGTTGCTTGAAACATACATTGAAGGCTAGAAATCAAACTCGCGTTCAGGTTTTCGAAGTTCCGAATCCTTAAGGCCGCTTCGCTTGCTCATTTTGATAGGATACAAAATATATTTGTAGAAATTTTGGTTCGTGTATCGGTAAAAGAGATCCTGTTAGATGATAAACTTGCCCCTGAATTTTAAATGTGGGCATAAACGTTCCGTCCACAATTTGATTCGTGTCAAAAGATGTCATCTAAAATGCATTATTGTATGTGCGAATGTATTTCAGAAAGTGTGCTGATAGTAGATTCTCTGCGTTCAAAAGAAACTTCAGTGGTGTTTCTTGAAAAATATCTTATTTATTTTTTCTACTTTCATTCCTTTTGCCTTTCCTGTCTAATTCAGTGCTCGAGAATGTGAACATACTTCTTGCATCGCATATATACCAGCGTAATTACAATAGTCAATGTCTGGCGAGTAACAATATCCACTTTTTCCTTTATCAATCCAGGGCGGAATGTTTGTGTCCGCTGAGTCCCGAGCCTCTGAAACACACACCATACACCTAACAAGAAAAGCGGTTGACAGCCGACAGTCAATATCTCGCTCAATCTCGAGTATCTGAGACGCCGTTTCAGCGACAAAAGCGCTTTGGCAGGACTAGAGATAATTGTGACCGCCGAAACCATCACCACAGCATTATATTGTCACAAGAAAGAGGAAGAATTTCAGAAATCCGTGAAACAGAAACCCAAGAACAGCGCGAACACCGCTTGAGACAATTACCGTCTACGTCTTAATCTGTAGACTCTGAATAGATTTTAAAAATAATTTGATAAGAATATCAACTAAAATTATAAATAAAAAAGGAAGTTTTATTTTGTATTGGTCAATCACGTAGGAAGGGCTGCACGAATCGGGTTGTAACTTTAAATCTCTAATCTAACTCATGACCATCCAAAGTCGGAACAAATATGTAAAACTGATGATTGTTTAAGCTATGAATAATTTAAATAATTTTCGAAGTTAAGTCCCGTATAGACTACATTTAGCATTCAACTTGGGTAAAATCGCGGGTAACAATTAATGCATTTGAAATAAGGATAACGTACGAAAATAATTATTATTACGAGGCCGATATGTCCCAATGTTGGGCAAAGGCCGTCCTACCCCCTTTCCATTAGTCTCTATCCAGTGCTATGTCATACCAGTTTCACTGATATTGGTCTAGGTCGTCCCGCCAACTCTTTTTTGGTCTGCCGCAGCGTCGTTTCCGGTTTGGATTCCACATAGTTGTGGTTTTAGCCTAAAGATCATCGGACATTCGGCACAGATCGGCTGTCCAAAATCAAAACCTAGCAAAGAGCATTGAGCAAATTTTGTAGGAGAAGGAAAAGAAACATTTTCTTTGACTATTCAGAATACAACATCCTTTTTGTACTGTTTTCATTTTGATATTTAAAAATATAATTTGCTTTACATTATAAGCTAGTTTAACTCAATGTTTGTCTAACTGTGCCAGTTTTATGTGCCTTACTTAAGTTTGATTTGGGAAATCCAACATAAGTATAACATAAAATCCCAAATAAAAACCTAGTAAGGTAAATTACTAAGTGTTTTAATTGGTTTCTCTAAAGAGTTTTGTTATTGGTCAAACTAAAACCTAGCAAAAGCACAAAAAGTTAATTTACGAAAATAAATCACATTCGGCTTGTCTTGCTCACGAGTGTAGTAGGTGCTAAAGTATCATCATTAACCCACTAAATGTTCCCACTACTGGGACTTGGGCCTTGGGCCTTCTCTTGCAAGAGAGTTAAGGCCCAGATCCACCATGCTGGTCCAGTGCGGGTTGGTGGATGACACATGACTTTGAAAGATTCTAGGTACATGTCGGTTTCCTCACAATGTTTTCCTTCACCGTTTTAAGTTAGCGGCATTACGCGGCATCACTATGACAAACTTTTTTTTAGATTAATAATAGACCTGAATTTTCAAAATCACCTATCGCCAGGAATAAAATTTTACTATTTATGGAACTTTCACGTGACATGCGAGCAAAACCGCTGCCTAATGTAATAAACCTACTCCTTTATGAAAGATTCTGAAAACCAATATTACAAATCAAAAGTCAAATATAGTGTAAATATAGTGAAACAAATATAAAGTCAAATTAAGTTTCTTCTGGCATATCGCCTTCAGTTTGGAGATCAATCGATCCATCATTAACTGGCATTTGATTCCAAAACATTTGTCTGGTTTTGGCATTAGAGGAACCACTTTAGCGACAATGATGTCCTTTTTTCGAGTTGGAATGCCTCGAGGTCCTGATATTTCTTCGGGTAACTCTGTTACCTTAAACTCTGTAACCTACGCCCGAGTCACAAGTCTCGGGAACTACTCGAGTTTTTCTCTCTCTGCCACACGATGGACCCGGCACCCGCACGGTGAATCCATGGAATGCTAAGAAGATCGTCTCAAACAAAATGACAGCCCGGAGAGACGGGATGACGCTGGAAAGACAGATGGCTGGTGGAAAAGACATCTGACGGATGGAAAGACATCTGACTGTTGGAAAGACAGCCGAGGGTGAAGGCCTAGCAAGCCAAGCCCGGGAATTAAATCGCTAAAAGTCCAAATAAGAATAATACCCTGGGACAGTCCGAGAGGCGGGCGGAAGATCTGTCCACCGTGTGATAGTAATGACGACCCTGGCGCGAATACGGACTTGAGATGCCCTGTGTGCGGGAAAATTTACAAGAGACGAGCCTGGTACCAAAAGCATTTAAAGACACATGATGGTGTTGAAGCACGACAGCCGTCGGTCAGTACTTCGACAAACACTATGGATAGAGTTGACCCTCATATATCCCAAGGTGAACCATCGAGTGAAAACTACCAGGAGTCCATTGTCATCAGGACACGTCTTGGCATTCCCAGTTTAAAAACTCTACCTGGAAAGTTCATGACGAAAACTTGGCGATCTTATTAGAACATCCTGGGCCAAAACAAGACCTAAACAGCCAAGTAGAAACTTTCCAGGACACCATATACATACTTTTCGGAACATTACCCACCATCAACTTGTTATGCTCAAAATAGCAAGGAAAATATGTTCAAAATGAAATTGCGGAGGAAGAAAAGAGAGTTAATAAAACGTCTTCGTGTAGCTAAAACCATGGGCGATAACCATCTAAGTCACCAACTGTCCAGGGCTCTAAGATCAATCCTTAAATTAATACAAGGAATATCGCTTCAAATTAGTAAAAATCGTGATAATTTTAACAGAGCTAAACACGAAGTAGACTTTGATAAAACCGTTTTCAATACTCCAAAATATTTTCAGGGAGCAAAATGGAAAGCTTATCTTGACTAACGCGCAAATTTACGATCACTTTAAAAGCACATACGAAGTGCCTAAACGCGGGAGCTCGTACGTAGAACCAAACATCCAAAGACCTAATGATCCTCTGACAGGCTTTCAAGGCACCCCACCTAGTGAAGAGGAAGTAAACTATCAAATTAAAAAGAAAACGCCTAAATCAGCTCCTGGCCCAGATGGCATTCCTTACATAGTGTATAAAAAGTGTCCATCAGTTCGTAAACATATCTTGAATATATTCATTAAGATCTGGTCAAGAAAGCAAGTCCCAGTAGCATTTGGAAGAGCAATTTTGTCCTCATCCCTAAAAAGCAGGAAGTAACTCATCCCAAAGACACCAGACCGATAGCCCTAACCAATACAATTTCTAAAATCTTTTCAGTATTTTGCAAACAAAATGACCACATTTATGACTAGCAATAGGTATTTCAGGCCCAATCACCAGAAAGGGTTCTTGCCTGGTATTTCTGGATGCCTGGAACACAATACATTACTAGCAGAAAGTTTGAAAGATGCCAGAACACATGAGAGGCAAATTACAGTCTGCTGGATAGACCTAGAGAACGCGTTTGGTTCTGTCCAGCATGAACTTATGATATTTGCCCTAAAATGGTATAACTTTCCTGCTGAAATTATTGACATAATTAATTCTTATTATTGCCACTTAAAATTCGTCATAGCAGTAAACAAGGAATACACAAAACCACTTGAATACAATGTAGGACTATTCCAAGGGTGCTGCTTATCACCAATAGCATTTAATATAGTTATAAATATTTTAGTAGACAAATTAATATCCCGTGAAAAGAAATGGGGCTACCGGTTTAAAATCAACAATAAGTACACTGAGTCAATCTTGGCCTTTGCGGACGACCTTGCAATACTTACACGTAATCCCAAACAGTGTCAAGAATTGTTGAACGAAGTCGATGAGTTCTGTACATGGACGGAGGAATGAGGACAAAACCATCTAAATGTCATTGTCTTTGTCTGGGTAGAAGAAATACCAAATATACGTCTTACGATCCGGGACTCTCCATAAGTGGCCAAGGAGTTGCCACAATTGCAGAGGCAGTGCCTTTCAAATTTCTTGGTAGAAAGATAGATCACAAAGGACGTACACCATCATTAGAGGTGGTTGTTGAAAATTTCATGAACAACCTCAATAAGGTAGACCAGCAGCCTATCAGCAATATCAAAAAGCATGGATATATGACAACTACCTCACATCACGTCTCACTTGGCCTTTCCTAGTATATGACATCGGTAAACTCTCCTGGCAAAGCTAGATGCCAATGTCATAAAGATATTGAAGTCATGGTTCGGATTGGCACATCCGGCTGATCCTCTACTCTTTTAGGGATCACAATAGTTTTGGGCTGAAACTAAAGAAACCGTCTGAACTTTACAAACACCTAAGAGTTACAAAACGCATGTTTTGGGAAAGTCGCAAGACGAATTAATTACATCTCTCCCAAAAGACAAAACTGCTTCAGACCTGGAATCTAGACTTCAATTCCATAAACAATTTATGGCAGGTGCACAAGTAAATACTGCTGGGTTGGGTGCGAGAAAAAAGGGAAGACCGAGACATGGTAAAAACCTTTCTACAACAAGACGAAAATGACGGTTACAAAGTGCACGCTATGAATTTAGAAATGCAAAGTGAGTGGTTAACCATAGGTGAGTTCTGTATCCCATTAGCTCTAAAATGGCGCACCTTGATCTATGACTGGTCCCCAGCCTTATTAAAATTTTATCTAAATGCATTCCAAATGACCTCCTGACCAGAGTAACTTGGTAAGGTGGGGAAAAGCCTCTGAAAAATGTTGCTATACTTGTGGAGAGGCGATATGTACAGCAAGGCACATATTGGTGGGATGCAAGGTGCTCCTTAATGGGGTCATTACTCACGGCGTCATGACAGAGTACTTGAAATCATACGTGAAGCCATGAGCCTTTCGGTAGCTAGAGCCCAAAAGGGATTGACGACAAACAACAGACAAATTAACTTTGTAAAGAAGGCTCAACTTCAAACTCCAGGAACAAGCCTTACTCAATCCTGGGTACAGCACCTGATTGGACTATTTTAATGGACACGTATGAAAAGCACTACAAAATCCCAGAGGATGTGGGTGTTTCGTCATCCAGACCGGACATTTTCCTTTTTCTAGAGCTACGAAACGCATAGTCCTTGTAGAACTTACCGTACCGTGGAAACTAATATACCTAAAGACCACGCGATGAAACAAAATAAGTATTACGACCTCCTAAACGAATTAACAAAAACGGTTATGTAGTTAGTTTATACGCTGTAGAAGTGGGGAGCGAGAGGTATACCAGCAAAATCTCTATAACCTACTGAAAGACCTTGGCTTATCCAGAAGTGCTGTAAGTTCTATACTAGAACGTGTATCTAAAGCTGCACTAGTAGGCTCATATCAGATTTGGCTGGGCAGGAGAGAAAACGAGTGGTGAAGGTGAGTGTTGATGTACGTCAGAAAGGGGCCCCTTAAACCTACGCCCGAGTCACAAGTCTCGGGAACTACTCGAGTTTTTCTCTCTCTGCCACACGATGGACCCGGCACCCGCACGGTGAATCCATGGAATGCTAAGAAGATCGTCTCTTTTGGGAAGGAAATCCAACTCTGCGAATGGTTCATCAAAACTGAAAATAATAACTTTCATTAGCTACTCATTAGTAGGTTTGTTAAAAATATTCCTTGAACCAGCAATGAATTTGACTTGAACAACTTGGCCGAGCAAGAATGATTTCATTAAATTTTCGTCGTCATTTTTTCTTTGCTGTTCTTTTTTTCTTTGGCCATTTTCTACTATTATTTAATTCTCAGACCTGTATTTTTTGTCTTGAATCAAGAACCACTTCCTTAAAATCTTCGAAGTCTAAAACATCTCCTTGTCTTTTAATTTTTCTTTCTATGTTTCCATGAACTGAATCCGCAGTCATATGTGTCTGTCCTTTTGTTAGGCAACTCAAAGTCACAGTCTCTACTGGAAGATCGATATTGACAATTGTAGTCAAAGCGGTTAACAGTGTCCATCCAGTTCTTATTTTGAGCTGTGCAATTGTCAGCCCAAATATGAAAATGTTGACAATCTCTATTGTTATTATGACAATCTTTACTGTTAACAAGTCGAAACACGATCGTGTGACAGCGCTCCCCTGCCCCGCGCACTTACTTACTTCTCAATTCTCACTGACTTGCTATTATTTACTATAAGTAGTAATTGGAAATTCCGTTGCATACTTCACTGGTTTTGTAACCAAAACCTAGTATGACACAATTCAAGTTTAAAACCTAGCATAGGGCTTAGCCCAAATTCATAAACCTAGTAAGTCCCATTTACAAATTCAAAACCTAGGATGTACCGTACTTAATAGCGTTTTGGATTTGGAAATGCTACTTGCTAGATTTTTTGACTTAGTTAAACCGGACTAAGACGTGCACTTGCTAGGTTTGGCATTTTCATAACTATAGTACTAATTGCGATATAAATATGGTTGTTTTTGCATTAGATGCAGCACAAATTTTTATGTAGTTTGGTTTAAAAAAACGTATTTTGCCAAAAATGTCCCTTGCTAGGTTTTGATTTTGAACAGCCGAGATGTCCGGCCCAATCCCATTTTAAATTAGCTGTCTTTTGGGTAACGTCGGCTATTTGGGTCGTGGAACACAGTATGGTGTTTTTTATACGATCAGTCAGCTTTACGCCGAGAATACTGCGTTCCATAGCCCTTTGGCAAACTGCTAGGTCAGACTTCTGATCCGTGCGTTTCTGATGCGCTCCGTATGTCAGAATAGGAAGAATGCACATATCCACGAGCTTGCGTTTCAGATATAGTGGCATATTTCTCTTCATAAGGTCTTTCATGGACCAATAGCTTCTCCAGGCGTTTTCGATACGACGTGCAATTTCTCCTGTTTGTCTTGCCTGGAAGGAAACTAATTGGCCCAAGTACACGTACTTGTGGACATATTCGATCTCAACATTCTCGACTTATATTTTGCGTTCTATACTGTTAGTCATTAACTTAGTCTTTGACTCATTCATCTTCAGTCCAACCCTGCGGTTTGCTGTGCTGAGGTCTTGCAGCATGCAACCCAATTCAAGTGCTGAGTACGAGAAAATAACAATATCATCTGCGAGTCAGAGGTTAGTTCGCCTCTTTTCACCGATGAGAATGCCCCTGTCTCCTCAACCTGGTGATAATTTACGAAAGATATCTTCTAATGTGGCCGCGAAAAGTTTTGGCAAAAGCGGGTCGCCTTGTTTGACTCCCTTTTCAATAAACGAAAACTATATTTCATTTAAATTTTTCCCCGTAGATAACAAATAATATTTATAACCTTTGGTGAGAGTCTGGCTAGCACTTGATCGGCTTATTAAGAGGCGTTCCCCACCAAAACGAGTTTTTTATCCAGTTTTCAAAGCTATCTACTCATTAGCAAAAACAAATATCAACTAGTAAAAAATATATTACATTTTTACAGTTCTTCAAAATGGTAGTTTACTTTTTTTGTTAATGAATTTATTGTTTGAATCCTCCTTACAAAGAAACCATAAAAAAAAAAGAATTGTAATTATCATGCATCTACTCGAAATCCCGCCATTATTTGGTTTTTGTACTTACACCAACGGATCTCGGAACGGATCGGATTTCAAAAGACCAAAATCTGGTTTAATAAAGAGTTTATTCTAAAAATTTAGCGTAAAACAACGAGAAACCCTACTGTTTCTCTCTTGCTCTTTCTTGCGGTGTGCGATGAGGTAAGAAATACTTTAGGTCATTTGCTCGGGGTATGCCCTTAATTTGTTTTCTTTTTAATTGTTACAGTAGTGAATAAGGATTTTCTTATTTGTTTATACATTAGCCTAAGCAATACTGTTGCCAAAATTAAAACTAAAGCTAGGTCGAGGTACAGTTTCTGGTACCAGGGCACCATGAGCGCATGCGAGCGTAGATGCGGTGCTCCTTGGGTTTTGATCACGTGTTCTACCCAGTGGACAATCTCCTTCCCAGGCTTCACGGGCCGATCGTGGTGGATAAAAGAAAGCTCCTTTGCTTTTAAAGCGTACCTGTGAAGAACATTTAATATTAAATTATACTCCCCTCAAAGTAACTTCAAAAATGCACTGATAATAAACAATAATAGTAAAATATTTTTTATTTTATTTTTAAGCCTTAAAAAAGTCACGTACTTATTTCAAAAAGTAAAAAGACAAAATTTCTACAAAATGTAAATATGAGTAAGTGTAATTTCTACCAATGGGTTACTATGGTCAACACTAGATTAAAAAAAAACGAGGAAAATTTTAAAAATTAAATTAAAATTAAAATTCATTTATTTCGAGTTTCAAATGACTCATATTCGTAGGCACAATTACAATTTCCACAAATGAACAAAAATTAAAAATCCAGACATCAGTAAACATAAATCAAATCATCAATAATAATTAAAATGTCAGTAAATAAGTAAAATTTTTGAATGTCTTTACAGAAATATGAAATGTAGGTCCTTTGTGATCTATCTTTCTACCAAGAAATTTGAAAGGCACTGCCACTGCAATTGTGGCAACTCCTTGGCCACTTATGGAGAGTCCCGGATCGTAAGAAGTATATTTGGTATTTCCTCTACCCAGACAAAGACAATGACATTTACTTGGTTTTGTCCTCATTCCCTCCGTCTATGTACAGAACTCATCGACTTCGTTCAATAATTTCTGACACTGTTTGGAATTGCGTGTAAATATTGCAAAGTCGTCCGCAAAGGCCAAGATTGACTCAGTGTACTAATTGTTGATTTTAAACCGGTAGCCCCATTTCTTTTCACGGGATATTAATTTGTCTATTAAAATATTTATAACTATATTAAATGCTATTTGTGATAAGCAGCACCCTTGGAATAGTCTTACATTGTATTCAAGTGGTTTTGTGTATTCCTTGTTTACTGCTATGACGAATTTTAAGTGGCAATAATATGAATTATTTATGTCAATAATTTCAGCAGGAAATTATTTCCATATTACCATTTTAGTAATACCATTTTAGGACAAATATCATAAGTTCATGCTGGACAGAACCAAACGCGTTCTCTAGGTCTATCCAGCAGACTGTTATTTGACTCTCGTGTGTTCTGGCATCATTCAAACTTTCTGCTAGTAAGGTATTGTGTTCCAGGCATCCAGAAATACCTGGCAAGAATCTTATCTGGTGATTGGGCCTGAAATACCTATTGCTAGCCATAAATGTGGTCATTTTTGTTTGCAATATACTGAAAAAGATTTTAGAAATTGTATTGGTTAGGGCTTATCGGTCTGGTGTCTTTGGGATGAGTTACTTCCTGCTTTTTAGGGATGAGGACAAAAATTGCTCTTCCGAATGATACTGGGACTTGCTTTCTTGACCAGATCTTAATGAATATATTCAAGACTAGCAGCCCGCCCCGGCTTCGCACGGGTGTTATGGAAAATAAGTATAAGACAAAATTATTAGACTTACAAATTTTAACACACTCTTGGCAGAATTGCCATGCTTAGGACATAAGACAAAACAAACAATCCCAATCATCTGTTTATCATTTAAAACGCATGCTTTTTTGCCTATTTTACTTTATAAAAAAATGCGGGAACCAGAAGCTCCAGGGAGGTCCTGAGAGGAGCGAGCCAAGCGAGGTCGTCGCCGTAGCGAGAGGTTACACTCAAGGACATAGAGCTTCTGGCTCCAGGAGCTCACCCGGAGTCGTACCTCAGTGATAGACCATAATAGGACCAATTGTTATGTTTAGGTATTGTTATGCTTCTCTCAATATGTGCCTTTAAACATTATGCTAAGTTATGTTTATGCTATATACGGTAGCAAAAATTATGCGAAAACTGTTATGCGTTAGTTGTTATGGTATATTATCATTAGTCCTAAAACTTTAGGCGTGTCTGGCGTCGTTGTTATTCCCCTTTTACTTTTACGCATCAAATCAAAAATTAAATCAGTAAATATTTAATTGTTGTAATTTAGTGTTAAAAATCTGCTAATGCCACCTACGACGTAGTTTATGGTTGTGCAATGTTTTATGTAGGTACTAAAGTCTATTAGTTCTAAATACGTACTAAATAGTTACGGCTGGTCTAGTCGGGAGAACGGCGGCGGCCAATCTGGAGCCCTGGTTTTAAATCCCGTGCACCAGGCACCACTGTCTTTTCGGAGTAATATGCGTAATACCGCTAACTTAAAACGGTGAAGAAAACATCGTGAAGAAATCGCCATGTACTTAGAATCTTTTGAGGTCATGTGTCATCTACCAACCCGCACTGGGCCAGCGTGGTGGATTATGGACTTGACTCTCTCCTGCGAGAGAGAGGGCCCTGAGTCCCAGTAGTAGGAATATTTAGTGGGCTGCTTATTGAATCTATTGACACAGCTATATTTCTGATCGTCTCATCATCGTAGTCCTTAATGCTCCGTTTTATTCTACTTTAGTAGGTAGAATAAAGGGGACCTTTGGGGATGACCTATATCGTATCCTATCCCCAGCTCAAATTACACGCGCATCACTATTTTTCGAAGGCATGTCCGTAATGCCTCCAATTTAAAACGGTAAAAGAAAACATCGTGAGGAAACCGAAATGGAATAAATTTAATGTAATACTGTGTAGAAAGTGCGAGAAAACTTGAACAATAACAGTAAAGGTAGAATAAACTTAAACAAAAGTAGTTCTGAAAAGAACATTTTGATAGGAACATAAAAAAGAGTTACGAAAAAATGTTTAATATTTAATATCATTTGCGTCCACTACCTACGTAGCGAGGCGACCACGCGAATTAGTAGACGCGCGCGCGGCTACTCGTACTTACCTATTTCATAGCTGCGAACACCTCTCCCCGTGCCTCTGTGTCCCCTCTATCGATGTTGCGCCGCGCGGCGCCGCATTTTGATAGGATTGATATTTTTAATTTCGTTAAATATTTTGAATGGAATGTCCGACTTCAATAATTCAAAAAGTAATCAATAGGTATTAAAAGAGTCTTGAATAAGAAATAATTTATTTGGATAAGAATTAATACAAATGTGTTGATAACATGGTCTGAATTTGATAGGCATTTTTACTTACTTTTAAAATATAAAAAAGTAGTTGTTGCGAGGTAATTACTGAAGTTAGACATATGGTCTCGCGAGGTTTTTTGTAGATTTTAATACGCTCTATAATATTGTAGAACATTGTTTTGGTCTATCATTGGTACTTTCCGCAGCGTATGCGATGAAAGCCATTTTATGACTGTTTTTTTATACCTTGCGTTGGTTTTAGTAAAATTTACGTAGATATCTCATTTTTTCGTGATAAACATAGCTTATGTTACTCAGTGATAATGTAGCTTTCTATTGGCAAAAGAATGTTTGAAATCGGTCCAGTAGTTTTTGAGTTTATTCGTGCCATACAAAAATACAAAAATACAAAACTTTCCTCTTTATAATATTAGTATAGATATGTTTACGAACTAACGGACACTTTTTATACCCTATGTAAGGAATGCCATCATAAGTTTTCTTTTTAATTTTATAGTTTACTTCCTCTTCACTAATAATGTATAATATTTTGTGTAAAATATTTTATCTTTCTAAATATTCAAAATGAAATCCCATAAAACTGTATAACCGCTTGATACACTGCCCGATCTTCGCGTTTACAAATTTGGCGGGAAAACGGGTGTCAGGTTACATAAGTGCGGTGTTTATGTTTCGGCATATGAAGTGGCGCCTTACTTTTACCCGTTTGAGCCATTTACTCTCAAGAGCGTTTCAAGACGCTTCTAGCGGTATCATTTATTTATAACTAACACTTTTGACACTTGAGTAATAATTTTTGTGATTTCTCAAGTAGTCTAACAACTATTACTTTAATAATTTATAAGGGAGACAGTGGTTTTATGGGTTAAATGTGTTGTATACGAAATAACAAACTCTAAACACCAAAAAAACTGTATTCGATTGCACAAATTATAATTTTGTTATTTTTTTTAATACTTCGGGACCATTTTCCCGCCAAAAATTTTGATGTGGGTTATATCAAAATAAAGTCCGGTTCAAGTAGACGCCATTAAACACAAATTTATCGGTATACCTTCCCAAATAAAAACACGAAAAATTTTTTTCCCGCCAAAACCCAAAACGCTAAAATACCAAAACTATAAGTTTGTTTGTTGTCGCCATCAACCAAGTTTTTTGGGTACTATATTACACGCCGGTGTATCAAGCGGATGTAAATGTCGCTACACATCACATTCACATCTACACATACTCTTTATGACCAACACTATACTAAAGACCCTATTTGGTACCTCTTCTAGAAAAAGTTTTGTGTACTTACTTTTGGTCATTCAAAATATCTTCAATCGCTAGTTTAAGCTGATCGGGTAATGAATAAGACAGGTCTACTTTCTTTGCAAATCCCTTGTTGATAGCTCTCACTATATTGGTGAACTGGTCTGCAAAAACTGGAATACCAATTATAGGCTTGCCAGCATAAATAGCTTCTGTTGTAGACAGTAGACCACCGTGCGTTATGAACATCATGACATTAGGATGAGCTAAAAGAAAAATGAAACTTAGTTATTTAAAACTTGATTTTGATTTTATATGATACCATGATTTACATAAATTTAGTCTCAACACGATTATCTCGGCAATATCCTACAGTGTTCCGGTCATGAGACCTATTGCTGGACTTATAAATAATTATAATAAAACTAATTCAATTTGAATCTGTGACGTGACATCTAGAGCCGCATTTTTTATGGAACTGAAAAAAAAATTAAAAAAGGGACATAAAATTTAAATTTGGAACAAAACTATTTTTTAAAGCAAAAAGTTTCTGTACTTCGATATTCGCTCTCGTAAGAGGTTCTATATGCCTTTACTTACGATAGCGAATTTGTGATGGAAATATTGGTGGACAATTCACACACAATTCCTTGTGCTACGGCTCACAGAAATTATATTATAGAAGATACGTAGAATTGTAGACATTATATTATACACATTTTATTTAAACAAGAACAGTTTTATATTTTTAAGATACCATTTTGCACACATAGCGTTTGAATGTTTTTTAGTATGCATGTGATAGTTTATTCATTATGAAGTCCACACACAATGACGGCGTTAAATTTTCTTTCAGTGACAATAATTTAACAAAAATAAATTCACCTAATATACTTTGTTGCGGAGCCCACTTCATGATATGAACATTATTTGGTTTATTCGGTAGATCTTCTTCAAATTTCCAAATAACTGTCTGTTTTAATGCACTGAATAGCTTCAAAAGGCCGTTTTTTAATTTCTGCAGGCATGTCCTTACTGCTAAGATTTGATCCCATACTGAAATAGATTACTCCGTGCTTAGCATCTTCCACAGTTTTTTTCAAGTCCTAGTAATCAAATACACATTTATTTCACTTTCTGTTTGTTCTGTTTGAGTTTATGATTAAAAGTCAACGATTTTTTTAATTATTTTAATTTTAAAATGAACATATTTTCTTTTTTGGTTAAATTGATAAAGAAATTGATTCGTTAAAGGTAAAGAAATAAAGAAATTACCAAAAAATGTTAACGGCTAATTAATTATGCGAGTTCTCTCACATCAACGCTTAACTAAATTCATTTGATTTAATTTACGTTTTTCCCCCATTTTGTTTTCTGAAACACTTACGTCTGGCAAGGGTGCAACATTGTCATCGATATGAAAACCTCCCAATAGGCTTGTAATTTTGCGGCAGTCTCGTAGCTCCACCCATAGATACGTGAGAGTTTCCCAATATCAGAGAGGCATTGTACCTTAGCTCTTGAAATGATGGTACTATTTTCCATCTAGCGTCGAAATGAGGCACTATCAGTCGATAGTGTTCTTCGTACGTCATGTACAATACGATTCTAAAAGGTAATGTAATTTATAGTGAAAATTTTCAATTTTTTTATTAATTTATTTTATTTGATTAGAAAACGACGAGATGGAGTTGAAGGAGCTCTTTGCAGAGTGCGCCTGGGGAAGTTTCCGACCTTTACTAGGAAATTTAACACCAAACAGCGACATGCACAATATGGTTGATAAAGGAATGTTTCTAGAAAAAAAATAGGGTAAAGAGAAATTTGTCAAATTATATGTTCTGGTTACGAGCGCACAAGCAGAGTACATAAAAAAAAAAGTTATCTCTTAACATGAAAACACCAACATTCTATCCATATTTTATTTCTATGTAGGGCGCTTACCTATAAGAAACAGTCACTCTCATCTAGTTTCCCTATTACTATGCTTGTCTCATTTCAATGTTATTTACAACACTGCAAGTAGTAAAGTTATTAGTGAAACTAAACACATGGTGCTTATACTTACGTTTCTCGCAAAACTGTCTGTTTGATCGTGAACCAAAGCTCCTGAAGCCTTTCCATGAAAGTGAGAGGAGGCAGTGACTCCACGTCGTAAGTGTTATACGCTGGGTTCAGGTATTCGTCAATTGTACTCAGTATCATCCAGTGAGGTTCGATGGTTGAGAACCAGATCAAAGGAGCGTCGTAAAGTTTTGCAATGCTGTTAAAATGATAAAATACGTTAATTAGTTGATGAATACGATACGCATCGTTAAAGTCCATGGGCTGAGCGGAAAACTTCTTCGATATATCAATATAACTTAAACTTAAGTTAATTGGACTATATTAAAATCAAACACAGTATAATTTTTCTACGTCCAGCTAATTAATACCTCTATGAGTAAACTTACAAAAAAACTCAGTCAAAAAGTTTCTTTTTGCGGTTTTACAACCCACAAACTAACATTGTTTTAACAACCCTCTGAACATTATCACCTAAACTTAGACTTTTAAATCTTTATTCGTTAACAATGGTTTTGAGGTTGATAATAAATGTTTTAATATACCCGGCATATAGCTCTGACATCATCCATTCGGCAATAACCAGGTCAAAGTTCTGATCTTTGTCTGCAAGCATCTTCTGAAAGTTCTCATGTTCTATTGTTTTAGTTGCAAACGTAAGGCCTATGATAAATAGATAATTCTTCATCCAATTATTATTCTGGCTGATCATTATGTTGGATATATTCATGCGGTCTTCTGCAAGGTAAATGGTAAAAAATAAAATAGAGCCCAATGTTTTAAGACACAGAATTATAGAGACACCCCGTTTTACATTTCGATGTCTCCATGGGGGGAAAAAACACAACATTTTACAAAAATATAACATGAATCATCATGAATTACCAAAATCACTAAATTTTACAAAAATATCACATGAATCATCACGATTTAAATACAATGTTCTGTCTTTGAAACGCTCTCCTGTAAAATCACGAGGCATCAAGGCATCGATTTCTTTTCGTACTTCCCGATGTTAGGACTTTTTTATTATTTATTTAATTTAGCCACTCCACAAAGTCTGGGGTCCGTGACCTATGTCATTTGGGGTTTTATTAAATGGTTCATGGATTAGGAGAAGAAGAGGAAAATAGGGGGAAATTAGTACGTTAATACAATATTTTAGTTATTTGGTTTAGTGTAACATTAGGTAATTTTTTAATAACTACCTAATTAATTAATTAAACTCGATGGTCTAGTTATTAGAATGTGCGATCCATAATTGTGAGGTAGTAGGTTCAAATCCTGCATCTTTGAATATTTTTCCAATCTGGAATTGGTAAAATACTTGGTGTTGGTAAATAGTACAAGTTTGTGGCATGTTCTAAGAATCTTTCGAGGTTTATGTGTCATCCGCTAACTGGGTGTGGTGAATATATAGACGGGCCTTGCGAGCAAGGCCCGTCTATAACCCACTTGCCACCACACTATACTAACTAACTACACTACTTCTACTACTGCTACTACTACTACTACTACTACTACTAACCCACACTATATTCTTGCAAGAGAAGGCCCGAGTCTCAGCAGTAGGAAAATTTAGCGGGCTGCTTATGCTATGCTTGTTTAATTAACACTTACTAGGCATCATGTTTTGGTTGGAGCTGAGGTCTATCTCATGGTATTGTAAAGTCGTTTCATGTTTTGGATACGGAGTGACGTAAGTAACCTGTAAATTATAATTATTTACAGTTAAAGAGTAAAAAATATAACATATGCATAAGTTTTTTTTTAACTGGGCAGAGCCTTTATTAACAAAACTAAAATACAATGAGAACTACACTACACTACAAACCTACCTAACTACTTACACTAAGCACACCTAAATTATCCATAGACCACTGTAGGTCTACAGATAATCAAGATGTTCAAGCCCACTACCAATCGGAAGCGTACCCAGCATGCTGGCGGCATAACCACGCTGAATAGCAATGCTTATGCGTTGGGCCAAATAAACGCCAGCATTTTGGTCACGCGTCGCGTCGACTAAGCGCTCGGATAGGCTTTTGAAGATGAGGTGAGCTCTCGGCCCCCACGGTTCCAATGTCTCAACCCCAAAGGGCTCAAATATCCACTATATATATAACCACTTCCGAGGGTTGCATATTTGCGCCGTTTGAGTCGCTCAGCTGAATTAGCCGCTGCACCGGCCCTACTATGTGTCTCTGGAAGACGTGATGGTGCCAGAGTATCGACGCAAGTTGCGTCCCATACTAGGGGCCGACCCAACTTCCAAGGCACAACAGTCATGCCGTCAGGTCTTTTGCCATCGTCACGCGCAAGACCACTTCCAGACCAGACCAGACCAGACGGTTCGAGTATGGCTGGGACATTGGCGGTGGAAAAAAATCGGCGTATGATGTCGTTCAGGCTGGCGTGGCGGCCAATACGACCCGCGCTTTTCGAGCAAGACAGACCGTGGTGACCGAGTTGGTCAACGGCAGGACCACAATGGCAGCGATGGGCTTCATAGCACCTCGCACCCAAGCGCAAGCTAACAGCTAGACGAAATGCAGTTGGATCTAATAGGCTACCGGTATTGAAAGACGGCAAAGCTTGTAACCAAAGGCCCGATTCCCATACAGACAGAGCAAGGATACGATCACGATTCGCGATGCTAGGACACGTATGGAAGAGAGAGTTCCGTGCTAGATCGCAGATCGGTCGATCCTACTGTCTCTGAGATGACAGACATCTGGGGAAATCGTTGTTTGGACAAGCCAGCCTCCAAGCGTTCTTAGCCTCGCACAAATTAGCTACTACTACATCCGAATGGCCTAATGAGGGTGCGAGATTTTTTTCGATTAGATTTTGAGTACTATGTATGAACTGAGGACAAGAATGCCGGTAAAGCTACACTTGAAATTTGGCGGACCCCTAGACCTCCCAACCTTATGGGTAGTGAGGCTTGTGACCATGCCCTCCCACTCAGGTCCACATTCAACACCGATATTAAAGATTCTTTAACGACATTGTCTAAGCTCCAAAGGAGCTCACCATATTTCCACAGTGGACTACATCGTAAAGCGTACATAAATTTCGGAACAAAGAGAAAATGCCGAATAATTGTAAACGCCATATGGGCGTTTACTTTGAGTAGCCTATCGAAGGCTCTCGTAAAATGTTGAATTTTTTCCTCGACAAAAGGTGTAAACGACTCATCTAATATCGGTGAACCCAGGAGGCATAAGGAATGTTTGTCAACTGATTTGATGTTGAAGGCCAGATCATTAAATTTCTGTTTTATCGAATCTTTACCTGGACATGTGTCGCAAACGAAAAGTTCACATTTTGAGAAATTTAGTTCCAAACCAATGAGACGAAAACCGTCTATAAGTTTTTGTAAATCAGTTAAAACAATATTCACATCGCCCCCCAACGTTCCGTCGTCCAAGTACCAAACGTTTAGTTTGGACTGGAGACGTTGAATGATAGGGTGAATGGCCAGGGCGAAGGTCGCAGGGCAGAAGGGATCACCCTGTTGACAGCCAACGGAGGATAGCATAAGATTGTTTTGATAAGTCAATTTTGTGGACTCGCCATAACATTGCCAAAGGTGATCAGGAATTTTATCCTTCACTTGGGCCAACAGGGTCCTCCTCGATCAACCGAATTAAAAGCGTTTTGACATCCACCTTTAACAGCACCTCTCCCCAATTTTGGTGAAGGAAGATCCGGACAGAATGAACGGCAGCCTCACATCCACCCCGCGAACCAAAGCCGAGTTGTATTGGTTGGAAAAGGGAGCTCAAAAGAGCAACCTTTTTCCTACAACCCACCTTGGCAGCAAGACGACGATATGTGGTGCCGACAGCGATTGGCCTGATCCCACCATCTTTTTGGAAAGTGCGCACAGATTAGCTCCGTACAAAACTTCGACAATGTCACTACTGACTCGACCAGATAACATGAGATTAACTAAAGAGGTTAGATCTCTCAAGAGGGACTCTCCGACTACACCAGAGCTAAAAGATAGAAGATCTTTTAGATGTTGAGGTGTCAGGCCATCTAGGCCTCCGGCTGAGACACTCAAAAAAGATGTAATCGCAGCCGTAACCTCCTGCGATGTGGCCTCAATAGTGACGTCATCTGATTGTGGTGGATCAGGAGGTGGAGATTAGCTGTCGCAGGTGGATGTTTGTCACGAAGTGACTGAATGGTGTGTGTTGTATTTGGCGCAATAGTGTCACTGGAAAACAGATTAAAAAGTATCAATGATATATTTATTTACAAAACGTACATGCATCTAGGAAACCGGTGCCAGCAGGAAGCGTGCCCAAAATGCTATACTTGCAAATAATGCAATACTTATTCGCTGAGCAAAAAAAAAAGCCAGCATTATGGTCACGAGTTGCCAAACTACGTTTTAAAATTACATATTTATGAAGGTACAAGTTGTGATTGAATTTTTGCGACTAATTTTATTAACATTATAAATGTCATAGTTTGGATGTTTGTTACTTAATCACGTTGTAACGGCTGAACATATCAGGGTGCATTTTGGAACATCGTTGGATTATAATGTGGAATAGCACATAGGCTACTTTTTGACTGCCCTAGTGGCTTAGTTGGTAGTAGCTCTGCCTGCGAAGCCGAGGGTCGTGGGTTCGATCCCCACCCAGTGCAAATATTTGTGTGATGAATTCAAATGTTTGCATTGTGTCTGGGTGTTTCTATGTATAATAAGTATGTATTTAAAACTATATAAGTATTATATCAGCTATCTGGCTGCCATCACACAAGCTTAGTTTGGGGTCAGATGGTGTTGTGTGTGAATTGTCCACCAATATACACCAATATAATATATTTTAGGAAAGTAACTGCAATGGGCACTACGCATGTGAAACCGCAGAATACTACTAATATCTTCGTAAACTTTAACATTTATTAAATAAATACTTTGATAAGATTGTGGATAGATCGTTTTGTGACAAAAAACCTTATTTATGTTAAGTATTTCGTTTGAATAAAACTAACCTCATGTCCAGCATTGAGAAGATGTCGAACAACACCACTGCCCAGATTATTATGACTTCTTGCTGGTAACGGAAATATTACCAATATCTTATACGCATCAATGACGTATAATGTTGCTAAAATACTAAAAAACACTGCACTTAATCTAACCATGGTATTTTTTTGGCAAATAATGGTCAGTTTATGTGGTACGTTAAACTTTTACATTTACGAGTAACTTAGTTGTGAGGAAAATTCAAGTATTAACCAAAATAGAGCAAACACTGTTAGGTAAACAGTGTTATCTTTAATTTATCTACAGCGCTGTAGCACATGTGCAGATTATCAGAGTTCCAACGATTAACTAAATTAAAACTTAATATCGTGTTATATGTAGGTATATTCACTATTATCAGTGACTGATAATTGTATTTGTGTAGATTAGTTTTAGTTTAGATTGCAGCTTGCTAGCATGCAATCAAACGTGATTTGGTTTGTAAGTCAACTTCAACAAAAATAATGAGTGGTTTGTGTTCGACCTTACATATTTTTTCAAATTTATTTTAGTAGTGATAGGACTCCTAGCAAAGTCAGCCTGGGGAAGTACCACACTTTTGCCAGTTATTCTACCGCCAAGTAGTAATGTGGAAACATTACGGTTTGAAGAGCAATGTTTCCAGAGAAATTACATGGCTTAAAGATAAAACACCTTAGATCTCTGGGTGACGAGCGCAGTGTAGTGCTAGGTAATGATTTGGACTCTTCATGTTCCAATAGCTGCGTGTCACTATGCTGTTATGTGGGAGGCATGTTGCTTACTATCAGGCACATGTCCTGCTCGTCTCGTCACTCTTTATTAAAAATCCTAATTTAGAACGAATGAGTTTACTCTCGACTTGGAGACACTTAGATTTTGTCCATTAGATAAACCGCTGTGTAAGCTAATACCCTAGTTTATGTATTATAATAATGTTTTTTATGTAATGAATTTGCATTAAAACTAGCACCAAAGCCAAATTTTATAATTTCTTTAGTTCATTGCCTAGGTGTTTATATGTATAGGTATCGTAAGAATGTATTAACAATGGCATAAGTATAGTTTGTCAGCTGTTAGGCCCCCACATTTGTTTAGTTAGTGCACAAACTTTGCTTAGTGTGTGGCTATTTAGTGTTGTGTGAGGTATACTACTCTGTGTAAAAAAGTATCGGGAATATGTCAATAAAAAGACCCGTGTAAAAGAGGTAGTTCTAATTTTGTTACTGCGTGTTGTTGGTAGCACTGTACTGATTTAGCGCGCAAAGTTTGAGCGGGATCTGTCATTTAATTTGTTTTAAACTACACTTTTTGTTTTTCATAGTTTTGAGTTCTCGGCGATTTTTGCAATGAAAAATATTGTTGAACAAAGAGTTGTAACGTTACATATTGACTTTAAACAATATGTAAGCGTACATTTCCTCCCTATTCATCCCAAAATCACCACTTATTCATAGGAGACTATGTGGATACCTAGGTACTTACATACTGAATTTTCATACAACTAATATCTTTTCAATCGTGTCCTCACGATAAAGCATATTTTTCTTGTTATAATATTACTATTCTTCTTTTGTTCCTCTTTTGTTTATTTCTCTTTAACCCTGTAAAAACTCAGCTAAACCCGAACTGGTTCTTTTTTCGTGACCGCAATCATTCGTGACCGACTACCCGTGCGACCGAGTGAAAAGATTCGGTCATAATGTCGGTCATCAGTCGCGAGAACAAGAGAGTGAATACAGTCAATACTACACTTTCCTACATGTCTATATCTATCACCATAAAGTCTAATTTAGTTCTGCAACTTTACCACTGCTGAAAAATAATTCTACTAACTTTTTTTTTTTAAATATAATTTAGAGTGACGAGACTAGCTGGACATGTGCCTGATGGTAAGCGACATGCCAGCCACATAACAACACAGTGACACGCAGCTATTGGAACATGAAGAGTCCAAATCATTACCTAGCGCTCTCTGTCAATCTCTCTCTCTAATCACTGCACTGCGCTCGTCACCCAGAGATCTAAAATATTATATCTCTAAGCCCTGTAATTTCTCTGGTAACATTGCCCTTCAAACCGGAACACAGTAATGTTTGCACATTACTGCTTGGCGGTCGAATAACTGGCAAAGGTGTGGTACTTCCCCAGGTGGACTCTGCTAAGAGTCCTACCACTACTGAACTAACTACACACACTAACTTCATCTTAGATTTCGCGCCACCACTCAAGACCATAAACGATTGGCGCCATTGTCGAATTCTCCAATGATTGAGGAACGTCAATCTTTAAGTTACGTAGTACTACAATTCTGACCGACGTCCGAAAGAGACAAAAAATAAAACCACCTCAGATTGCAAAAAATACTAATTAATTACGTCTATTACAATAAAGTTGAATTTCGCTACTTCATTTTTATCCATTGGGAAATTGGGATAGGACCATGCTACAGCGATATGATCTCTAAATCTAACGACCTACAGTTCAATTTCGAGCATTGTATGCATCTGATACATCGATCTCGGTTCGAGATCGATCGATCACGTGTTTTCCCAATGATTTGTTTGGGTACATCAAGGACGCTAGTACTTCGTCGGAAGTCGGTCGGTCTCGGTTTACGTCGGTTGCAGAAGCGTTGGTGGCAGATTGTAGATTTCAGTATCGGTCTCGAAAAGATACCTCAACGATTGAAGACCGAGTCGGTCCCACAGACAGTGCGATTCGATTATTTTGATTCGGTCGGTCACGACCGACACAGGACTACCTCAGTACACACGATGTTCTAAATTCAAATTTACTTTAACCTCTAGAGGGTAAAAACGACTTTTGCGCCCTGATATCGAGGAGCAAAAGTACTCTTTCCGAGTTGGTGGGATGAAAAGAATATTATTTAGGCGTCATGAAGCGTTTGCGTGAGAGTATCCGCCGAAAACGTCCAGATTTGTGGCAACACAACTCATGGATGCTGCACCATGATAATGCACCATCACACACAGCCATTATAGTGAAAGAGTTTTTAGCGAAAAATTCAGCAAAAGTTCTCGACCAAGCACCGTATTCCCTGATATGGCTCCGTCTGACTTTTTTTATTTCCCAAGTTAAAACTATCACTTCGAGGAAAACGTTTTGAGTCGATAGAAGCCATAAAAGAAAATTCGCTGAATGAGCTAAAGGCCATACCGCAAATAGCCCATGAAAAATGTATGGAAGACTGGGTGAAGCGTTGGAGATGTTGTATTGCAAGCGATGGGGCCTGCTTAAAGGCGATAAAATAAATTTAGATGAATAATTTGTATTTTTTGTTTTATTGACAAATTCCCGATATTTAGTACACAGAATGTACATATTTATTTACTTGGAAATTTCAATCAGTGTAATTAAAGTAGTGTCATCATTTTATCACTGTATTGTCACAACTAAGCGACATCATTTTGCTAATTTAGGTGTTCCAAAGACTGAGGTGCGTGGCTCTGGGAACCTCCACGTAGTTCACCCTGGGCATCACACAACAGTTTGCCTCGGTGGCATCTTGTTGTGTGATGGCGAATCCCGGCCGCGGCTGGGAACTTCTACACGCGCTCCTCACCCCCCTGAGCAGTGCGTGTAGAGGTTGGGGAAAGGGACTGGAAAGCTTGGGAAGGTTACTCGGCTGACATATCAGCCAAGTAAAATTCCTAAGTCTTTCAGATGAGGGTCCTCCACGAGCATTCTGATTCGCAGAGTGTTCAGTGGAAGGACGAGGGCCGCGGTGCGGCCATAGAGGCGGAACCGCGGATATCCCTACCCGCGGTGAGGGTGGACCTCTCGCTGCCGACCATCTTCGCCGTGATGCGATGACAGTGAGAGGTCGTGTGAGTTAGAGGAGCGAGAGTTGGAAGCCTCTCGCTCCTCTACTGAGGCGAAAGGACACGAGGGCGAGCCTGGAGATTGCAACTCCATGGAAAAAAAAACATCAACACTATATGTTAATACAGTTAAAACAGTTACAGTTTTTTTATTGACCGCTAGATGTAATTTAGTATTCAATACTTGTTAATTTCTCATTCTGCAAAAGGCATTTTTATGAGCATATTAACGTACACGGTCATTGGACACTCCAGTCTAACTTAGACTTTCTGCAGTGTTCTGCTGCTGTGTAAGCTGCCGAGGTATTAGTATTAACATTTTCTATCATTTTGACGTCGAATGAACTCAAAGAGACAAAGTTAAACTTAAAACAAGTTTTGTGATACATGATATAGTAGTTTAGATTAATTCTGCAGACCTAAGATAATTTGGTATAATTAATAAATAAATATACTGATAATGATGATAATAAATAAATATATTGATATTGATGAAAAAATAAATTGGATAATGGAATCTCAACTATTACACAATTATGTAAATTAAACAACATTAAAATTAAATAGTTTATTAAAAAATAAAAAAACAAAACATGAGACACAAAACAATGTTATGTGTATGGACTTGAAACAACAACTTATAAAAATGTTATTACAAGAGTCGAATATTTTAGTTTGTTTTAATTTTCTGCTTTTTACCAAATCGGTTGGGTAAAATTACAGGTAGAATTAATTTAAAGGTTTTTAATAATACGACTCCTATGATTATAAGTAACACAGCGAGGTCCAAATAATATTTCTGGTATCTGAAAAACATAAAAATAATTCAACATTGGGTGTAAATTAACTGTACAACCCCAGTTTGGATGTTGTACATATCGCCTCTTTGCTTCAATAACGTGATAAGTCGGAAAATTCATAATTTTCTTTATTTGATAATTGAAACCGCCGTGGCCGATTTTATTTTCTCAAAAACGTGGTATTTTTTGTGCGTGTAATAGCGAACCTATGAGTGAAAGAGACACCGCAACTGAGTCAGATCGTTATATCACGTTGTCTCTTTGTGCGCGATGATTTCTTTCAACAACGGAACAAACCAGTTGTCACTACGCACATGGACAGGACGGTGCTCTCGAATTTCAGCGAAAATGTGACATCACGACGATATCACTTTTTGGTTGCAAAGGTATGTTTTAACTAAATATTTTTATTTTATTTTATAGTGTGGTATGTGGGTTTAACACAGTGTTGTTGAAAACATGTGTGATTTGTTATTTGCTATGAATGCTCATGTCACATTGTTGCCGAAATAATGTGAATTTTCCTTTGTGTCATCTTATGATACAACATTGTAGATAATAAAAAGTTTTCTAATACAAAAACCAAGTCATAGTTATCTGCTGATATTCTGTTATTGAATAAAAAAATATTAATTTAACCAGTAATATTCCTAAATATTACTTTGTTTTTGCTAAAATAGATAACTATTTCTACTTATTCTTTCAGATGGAATCGCGATGTACAAGAATTGTTAATCTAGCATTGACAACGGAAAATTCAGATATTCCTGTCGCAGGGACTAGCGCAGGTATGTATTTGTATATTAACCATTTATAGAACTACTTAGGAGGGGAAACTTAGCGGCGGACGCTAAGTTTCTCCTCCAGATTTTCGTAATTTGTCTAATTTTATTAAATATTCCAACCATAACATATTTTGTTTACAGATAGCGACGATTCAGTCAAAGACCCAAACTACGGAGTGAGAGCCTCGACGTCGTTTTCAAAATTCTGACGAAGAAGAGGCAAATGTTAACACAACCAACTAGGATGGTGTTTTACAAGAAATTACACCTACAGAACACCACGAAATCATTTTAAACAACCTTGTACAAGAACACGATGCGCTCCTAACACCCCCGCTAAATGAACCGTCAGGTATTGAAAATGTTAGCTTTTATGTACAAAACCCACAAAATTCAGATTATAGTCCGAACAAAAAAGGAAAAAAAGACGAAGACAAGAAGGAAGCTGGAAGAAAAATATAGCAAAGAGACTGAGAAATAGCGGTAAGTCTTACCAATCAGTAAAAACCAAAAAAAAAATCCAGAACATAAATTGAGACCACCTTGCAGAGAAACTTGCACATTTAAATATCGTTCAAATATCACAGATGACCAACGTCAACAACTTTTAAAAGAATTCTGGAATTTGGGCGAAATTGAATAACTGTGGTCGTTTATAGCCAATAGTGTCGAATCAGTCATACCAAAACATCGATAAGTACGTAAAAATAGATTCTGATGGAAACGTTGCACCAACTTGCAACAATAATAATGCTTTTTATGAATGTTTGTAGCTATCAAGAATAGCGGGATCTTTAAATACAGGCTGATATATTTATAAGGCTGATTATTTATACTTATTATTTATTTTAATTTACTTAGACTTAGATTATTAATGCTGATTATTAATGCTGGACAGCTTAGCTAAAACTTCTCAACGCATCGGCCTCCGGATGAATTTGGATAAAACCAAAGTCATGTGCAACGAGTTCGTTGCTCCGGGACCGATTGCCGTTAGTGGAACCACTCTTGAAATTATACAGAAATACGTTTACCTAGGGCATACGCTCGAACTAGGTAGAGGTAATTTTGAGAGTGAGGCTATGAGAAGAATACAGTTGGGCTGGTTAGCATTTGGAAAACTTCGTCGAGTCTTCTCGTCACCCATCCCACAAAGTCTCAAGATAAAAATGTACAACCAGTGCGTCCTACCCGTTATGACCTACGGTGCTGAAACGTGGACACTTACAGTCGAAATGGTCCGTAAGCTCAAAGTCACCCAGCGAGCTATGGAAAGAGCCTATGCTTGGAGTTTCTCTGAGGAATTGCATTCGCAATGAAGTAATTCATCAGAGAACTAAAGTGACCGACACAGCTCACCGTATTAGTAAGCTGAAGTGGCAGTGGGCCGGACACATCTGTCGCAGACCTGATAACCGTTGGGGTAAACGGGTTCTGGAGTGGAGACCGCGAATCGGTAACCGTAGTGTAGGACGCCCTGAGACTAGATGGAGTGACGATATTCGAAAGGCAGCTGGTGGTGGTTGGAGACGGAAGACCGAGGATCGGGCTGAGTGGCGTATCATGGGAGAGGGCTATGTCCAGCAGTGGACAAGTACAGGCTGATGATGAATTAATACTTACGCCAAAATGTGTTTGATCATTGTGATAGGCTATAATTATAAGTAAAATAGTGATGTTATATTCGTTAAGCTGTACTGATTCACACTCGCACTAGTTATATTTATTATTATTATTAATAGTTGATTTATTTTTATTTGAGTATGACGTACTTCTATTGTTTTATCTCAGACAATTTATGTGTTATTCATGCAATAATTTTTTTGTTTAGGTAAAAACTCTTAGAGTTTCTTAATCATCTGTCAGGGACTTAAGGCGCTATTGAATAGACGCGATGTACCTAATAAGTCATAATTTATTAGGTATACCTAATAATAACATTAGTCAATTGTCAAAGTCTGATTGTTTATAAGAATAGATAAGATAAGAATAGATAACACTTATTCTTTTACTTAATTTTAAACTAATTCTTAATTTTTTCCAGTTGAATGTGATTCACAATAAATAATGAATAATAAAAATTGTGATTATTTGTAATTTAAGTTATTTTTTTTTATATTTTAATATAGAAAGTATAATAAGTGTAGTTTGCAATTGTACTTTTTCCAATAAAGGTTGGTTCTGAAATCTAAGTTTTTTTTTAAACAATGTTTCTTCATTATATAACTCAGTTTCATAACTAAAATAATATCATCAACATTGTGACAATTTAGCTTGTAACATTTATCTTATTATATATTTGCAAGAATAACGTGACATGTTTTCCCCTTTTTTAAAAATAAAGCCAATTTGTAACAAAACTTCTAAATTATCAGTATTTTAATCACTTTTCAGATAGTTTATTTCTTATAATGTACAGTAAATCGTAAATTCACAGTAAAAAAGTTATTCGTTTCATCACAATTATTTTTTGAAAGTTGAAAATCACTCTCCTCTAAAATTTCAATTTTCAAGATAATACATTATTGAAGCAAAGAGGCGATATGTCTAAACGGAACGGGTTGAAATTCCAAAAAACTTAGATTAAAGTTTGAATTAGCACATAGGCTTTATATTTTAATTTTTTCATAGACATATATGACGGAGCAGATTCTAACAATGATGTTGGCATATTTTCGTAAATCTCTTTGGTTTTTTTTAAATAGGTATTTGATCAATTTTCTCCGTTCTTTAAAATCGCTTCGCTGTAAAATCGTGGCTGGTCGCCATTGTTATTTGTGGGCGCATATTTTGACATTTTGACAACTGATTATTTTCCCCCGCCAAAACGAAACATTTTAAAAAGTCATCTCCATTTTTGTATTTATTCATTTATTACTATTTTATTCACAAGTGTGTTGAGTAACGTCGTATACTAAACACGTTTGTATTGATGATTACCGTCCTCGGCTATCTTAAGGTCCTCACCAAGGCTTGAGTCTCAATAGCGCCTCAGCGGTAATCACCAACTTTACACACTTGTGCGATAATCTACTATTAATTATCGACAAAATACTCAGTCTAAGTTAGATTCAACTTTTGCAGTTATATAGTTATGCTGTAGGTTAAGTATGTACTTACGTCTCCCTGAACAGGACGGTTTGCATATAAGACCACAATTGTGTAACTCGCTGTGTGAATGAAAATGGCGGATTTTCTGTAATGAAGAGCCCGTTATACGACGGATTCAAATGCTCATCGACTACACTGAGTATTTGTGATTCAGGCTCAGTACTCCAGAACCAAATCAAAGGAGCGTTGTAGATGGTCGCAAATCTGGATGAAAAATGTTATGTACATTAAAAAAGGTTTTAAAGGTGCTTGCGATATCATTGGTACCACAGTACCTAAGCTGACAATTTAATCATTTTTTAAATTAAATTGTGCCGGACTAATACAACACAGAAAAATATTATTATAATTTCGTAAGTTTTAAAATCCGAAATCTTAGTCTATTTTTCAAAAATCAGATTCAGCCTGCTATAATTTATTCTCACTGCTGGATCTCTGGGCCTTTTTTTCATAAGGAATTAAACAAGATCAATCAAAGCAATAAAAACTAAATCAAAGTCTTACTTAAAATGTGAACGTCTGTAAAAGCAAGTTAAACATCAGGATTTGATGACAAATCACAGGCCTCTGATATTATTTGGTATCAAAAGTCTTTCTTTGCATTAACTGGTCTATTCATTTATCTATACTAATATTATAAAGCTGAAGAGTTTGTTCGTTTGTTTGTTTGAACACTAGGATCTCGGAAAGTACTGGACCGAATTGAAAGATTCTTTTTCTATTAGATAGCCCATTTATCGAGGAAGGCTATAGAACATAACGCTACTCTTAATAGAAGCGGAGCATGAATCAAGAATATAACAAAATCGGGAAAAAAATCTTCCTTTTTGAGAAGTTTTCGCACGTTTCGTGCTTTGACATGACACATGACAGCATGTGTCTAAAATTGCGTCATTGAATATCACAGATTACATACTTCTTGAATATAAACCTTTGCTAATCTGTTTCTAAATCTGAGTTGGTAGGACCAATTTCCGACAGGTGGCGTAGCAGGTAGATGAAGAGGTGTTTTGTTTGAAAGCGATATTCTCAGGAATGACTGAACCGATTTCAGTCATTCTTTTTACCGTTGTATATGTACGGGATCCTGATGAGTGCTATATAATGTACCACGGGCGACGCCGGGGCGGACATCTAGTATTAAATAAAAGTACCTCCGTTTATGACGAATCGTGTTAAAAAGCCGTAAAAAGCTTAGTGGCGAAGAGATGTGCGATTCATACTCGTGTGATCATAGGTTTTTTTAACTCACATCTTTAACTCAAATTTATTGCTTTTTAAAGCAAATCTAAGAAATAAATATGAGAAAAAAATATACTTACGAAGCAAAGAGTTCGTTGAAAAACCATTCTGCTATAACCAGATCAAAGTGTTGCGTCTCATCTTTTAAAAAATTCTGTATATTCACATCTTCAAAAGTATTTACAACAAACATCCGTGACATTATTGTCAAAATCAACTGACTTTGCAACATAAATCCCCCTTTCATAATTTCTTCTATTCGTAGATTATCTGAATATTCTGAAACAAATAATTTTATTTCAATTATAACATATAATTGCAAACGTAAATCAAGGAAATGAGATTTTTAACAAATTTACCGTATCTCAGAGTGGCTTAAGGCAGCGTTAGGTATTTGATTTTGAACTTTCTAGGTCCTAATGCACTAAAATTGCTATTTATGCATGTAATTGATGGCACTTTTTTCATGGGGGGTCGTATGACGAATAACGAGAGCCAGTCGTGCACGTCTCGCTTCATTTTTTTGTATCTAACTTTAGCTGCTACCACTGTTTTGCTAATGTCTATTCAATTAAACACGAAACAATTAAGCACAATTAATTAAACTAAACACGAGGAAAACAAAGTACGTTGCATGTACAAAGACCTGTGTGTCTTAACATCCGTCCAACTTGGAACTTCAAAGTTCACTACTGCACTTCGTTCTTTAATTCTCTATCTCACCCTTGCTCGTGTAATTCAATTGAACGAGTAGCTTGCATGAATGTATCTATTGTATTTTAACTGTTGAAAACCTACCCTATAAACAGCACATCCAGCATGCGTCAGCACGGACACGTTAAGTAATCTTTGTGATGAAGAATCTTCGAGACTGTACCCCTGAGCCAATTTTGAGACATTTCTATTTTACGCTTTGCCAATCTATAAAATTGTAGTGTAGGTTTAATTGTCGTTTGGAGCAGTGCCTTTCAGATCATATTTTTGTTCATTGAGAGAGTAAAGAGAACCTTAATGAAGGTAATTCTTCGCAAGCCTTTTCGTTATCTCACAGACTCGCTTAATGAAGAGTTTAAAGTCTTGCGTGTTCCATAAATTTACTCTTTCTGTACAATGCTGCTCTAAAAAACTGTGCTAATCTAATGACACGCGCTGAATACGAGCTGCTCAAGGACAAACGCGTCTTCTAATGTCGAATTCCAGTACCACGGTTGAGATCACAAATTGTGAAATGCTCCCCTGTGTTCTGTCTCCCATAGTTTGTTATAAACGTATGACAACATTTGTAGTCAACTTAAAAATGATTGATAATAATATAATTTTAACAAAAAAAGAACCGACTTCAAACAGAAAACTAAAAAGTAAAAAATAAATTAATTTGGCACAAAGATATACGTGTTTTGATTGATTTTAACACAAATGATTGAATAAACATTTTACAATTCTGAAGTCGGTGCAAGAAGGTGTGAAGAGTAAAGTGCTGGCTTATCGATAAAAAAGATTATAGTTACAGCGAATTTATAGAGAGTGATGGCAAAATTTCCATAAAAATGTAAATAAGTAAATAAATTTAACATGGGACATAATTGTAATAAAGACATATTATACTCATATAATGCTTGAAAATTTTCTGTACAATAATTATTATAATACCTACAGTAGTAATTTCAAACTTTGAAAATGTATACAATGTGTATATTGTCTATGAGCATACATAATACATATTTCTTTTGTTTTTAGTTTTTTATTAATTGACGTGTAAATTGCACATTTATGAATAAAGTGCGTTGACTTTGACTTTCTTATATTATTAATTCCCTTCACTTTATCCGGAACTGAGCTTTCGTAGTCCAACATTTAAATCGTCTCGTCTCGATATAAAAAAGATTCTGATAGATTGGTTTAAAAAAATAGTAAAAGTTACTTACGATCCATGAGTTTTTGTAATGAGCTTGTGTCAACTTGGCGAAGATTAGGTGGAGGACTTTTATTGACGTAGGGTGTTATAAGGGTCACCTGAAAACATAATCATATTGTGTTATCCGGCCAAAAACAAGGGTGGTTAAATTAATAGTAATTGCTTGTATAATGTTTGTCTAACTAAAATTCTACAATTATGCTTTTTCGTACTTTTTTTAGCTTAGGACGCGGGGAAATCTTATATCTAAGTATAACGTATTATACGTAGTTGATCTATGTAAAGAAATGTTTCAATATATCCGTCACACTTACCTCGTGTCCTGCCTTCAGCAAGTGCCTGACTACACCATTTCCAAGGAACGAGTGACTTTTACTCGGCATTGGAAACACCACAAGGATTTTGTATGCATTGCAAGCATATGAAGTTACCAATAAGGATAATATTAAGAGAACTGCTTTCGCCATCGTCTGAACTACAAATACAAAAAAAATGTTTAAAGCATTTATTAAATCTTTACACTCTTATTATCGTAATTTCGAATTCTACCAATGGCAATGGCAATTAATAAGTGTCATTTGTTACCACAAAATAAATCCCTTTCCCATGTTTGTCTCTCTCCAGTTTTAGTATTGTTTAGTGTCTATCTATTGATAAGTATTTACGCTTGAATTTTATTAGTCAATGTATCCATTCGATTGATTATCTCCGTGAGTTGATCATAGTTATTTCAACAATACACTGAAAAGTTTCGATCCCCGCTTTGAGTATTAATTGCTTTCCGAAAGAAAAGGACCATGGTATCCTGCTAATTGAGCTATATTTAACCGCAATCTCTATCTAAAACTAACAAACTGTAGACAAAAAACTCTAGACAGAAATCAAGAAAAATATTGGTTTGTATACCTTTTCAAATTAATAATTTTTATTGGAAAAAATTGTTGTGTACAAGCAAATCGCAAATGTCATGAATTTCATCGCAAAAAATACAATTAGCAGTACCATAATCAGGCCATTCTCGTCTACTCCAGGACATTAGTAGTGGTAGGACTCTTGGAAGAGTCCGCATGGGGAAGTACACACCTTTGCTAGTTATTCTACCGCCAAGCAGTAATATGCAAATATTACTGTGTTCCGGTTTGATGGGCACCTTTTCCAGAGAAATTACAGGGCTTAGATATATAACATCTTAGACATCTGGGTCACGAGCGCAGCGCAGTGCTAGGTAATGATTTGGACTGTCCATGTTCCAATAGCTGCTGTCACTGTGCTGGGCAGGTTATGAGGCAGGCATGTTGCTTACTATCAGGCGCATGTATTGCTCGTCCCGTCGCTCTCTATAAAAAAAAGACATAAGCTTCTCTCTGCGTCACTTAGATGGATCCTCAGCTGTACGCTTCTATTTATATGACACCAACTAACTGCTCCTAAAATATATTTATTCAATTAGCTTACAAAACATTAATGTGCTTTATCTATAAGATTTTGGTCAAAATATTTTCAAGAAGAGACAATTATACTCAATATGTAGGGTTGTAGGTAGTTTGATAGCAACCGTTTTAGGTTGCAGACTTATATGACAGCTAGTATGACTCCATTCTCCACTATAGCTATAGCTATGTTTTCATTATCCAGCAACAAAACGTTTGTAACGTAACAACGTATATGTCGTAGCCGGATCGTATAATTCGCCGTATTACATTACGGCTAGCCGTTTTGAAAAACAGAGCCGTTATGTAAAGCGGCGGTTTGACCATTAACCAGATTGAAAGCGGCTGATTAAAAAACAGCCGGAATGTATTCGACGTCATACGTCATACATTCAAAACGGCTAGCCGTAATGTAATAAAGCGAAAGATTAGCCGCCGCTTTAACAATTTTTAGTTCCGGTTCTTAACACTCATGGCGCTGTCTGGCATAACAACAACCATGGCGTTGAAAACAGTACGTGTGTTGCTAAATTGCTAAGGTGACTGTGAATTCCAGTGTTCGGCGGAATCCTATACAATATTATTGAGGTGGTTTACCACCTTGCTAAGACTAAATCGGACCGGGTAGGTTAAGAAGGACCCAGATCCGACTCGGAGCACCCCGACTCCACCTAGTCTTGTCGCTACTACCCCTAAAGTGTATATAAAAAATACGGGAGCCCACCCGGAGTCATATCTCAATGATAGATCCTTGTCTAAGTGCACCATATTTCTTAGGTTTACCATCACCAATATCAACTTAGGGGCTTTCAAGTTTTAGCTGAGAGGTTAGATGTTTAAAAAAAGTGTAAGAAGTATGACCAGAAATAATCTGTCAGCATTTTCTGACTAATACAATTAATTTTCATTGTTTATTTTGTAAGTATGGTCACCCTACAATTTAAGCAGTAGTACAATGCGGCTAAACGTTGGCCGCCGTATTGAAGAACGTATCGCAATGACAATGCGGCTAATCGTTAAACCGCCGCATTACAAAACGGCTCTGTTTTTTAAAACGGCTAGCCGTAATGTAATACAGCGGATTATACGATCCGGCTGCGACATATACATATTGGTACCCATGACTGTATCTATGTAGTAATTTTTTAGCTTTTAGTATTTTTGTCTGGAAAATTACCATAAGTTTTTGCAATAAAACCGTTTTACTTAAAACATTTTTACCCTGTTTATTATTTTTATTCCACTGCAACGTAACTTTTTTGCTATTTGCCGCTTATATAAAAATGTATTTTTATATAGGGGCATTTCACGCCAAGTGGACAGCCAAAAAATATAAGGTCGTGAATTTTATTCATACTCTGGTCAGTTATACTAGTAGACGTGGGTGTGTACACACATTTTTTTTTCATGTGACGCTTTATTTCCGAGTTATGAGCTTTTAAAAATTAGCTAAAAATTAAATGATAATTTTTCTATGCTTCTAATTTGTATCAATTAACTATTAAAATAAAAACTAAAAAGTGTTGTTTCTAATATTTAAAAGGTTGTCCTTTTTAATTATACTGTCGAATTCGAAATTTTAATTTTTGTACTATTATAAATGTTACAAATTGTAAAAGTTAAATGTATACTCGATGTATTTACAAATGTTTTTATTAGTGTCTCTTTTTATAGATAAGTGATAGTGTTAAAGTAGTGTAGTTTTCTAGCATCTTAACGTATAAAACCGTACTCTATTTGCTCTAAGTCGTAAACTACGAGAAATCACATTTAATTATTATTTTTGTGAAGATTTACTACATTTAAAGCTATAATTGAAGGATCAAATATTAAAAAAAATCAAAAATACTCACAATTTTTTTTGAAATTTACGCTTCTAGTTTAAAATAAAATAAATAAATAAAAAACGCTTTATTAATTCCACACAACATTGCAATAGATTAATTTTTCATTTTACTCTTTTATGAAAATGAAATGAAATAGTTTATTTTCCAGATTTACATCATCATTTACATTTGATTAATCAAAATTCAAAATTAGCATAAATAAATAAATTAGCAATTCAATATTAATAATAGAATAAACATAAATAAATAAATTAGCAATGCAATAATAATAATAGAATAAAGATGAATAAATTATGATATGGGCTTATGATATGCCCTCCACGTTTTATGGAGTGGACTATTCACCCAGTCCCTGACGGCTACCACCAGCGAGTTGTCGGAGCGGTGCAGCGCGCGGCCCGCGTCGTTGTACTGCACGCGCACCTCGCTCATGACAGCCTTCGTGTAGTTAGTCCACAGCTCCACCGTGTACACGCTGGTACAGAAGCTGATAAATAGTTGCGATTTTACGGAGTCGCTGCAGCGAGCGAATCGCCTCGACAGCATGTTACCGCGCACCGCTCTAGCCCTCCTCTGTCGCTCCATATCGGCGTGGTCTGACAATTCCTCAGTTATAACATGGCCGAGGTACTTGACCTCATGTACTCGTTCCAGCTTGGTATCGGCGAGAGTCAGCGGGGGTAAATTTTCATGATAATTTCGGGCTTTAAAATCATGTAGACTGACTTGTCCGGACTATATTGCATGTTGTGATCTTCGGCGTACTTCTCACACAGTGCCAGGAGCTTCCTCAAATCATTCCACTTTTCTCTGTCGGTGGCCAGCTTCATCCACCTCTGGCCCGCCGTCGCAGCCAGCTCGTCATAATGCTTTTTTTACTATCACAAACAACACTTTTTAGTATTTTTGTAATAGCTAATTGACACAAATAAGAAGCATAGAAAAAATCATAATTTAATTTTTGGCAAATTTATAAAAGCTCAACACTTGACAATAAGCCATCACACGAAAAATGGCGTGTACACACCCATGTCTACTAAATGTATAACTGACCAAAGTATAAACAAAATTCACGACCTCATATTTTTTTGCTTGTCCGCTTGGCGTGAAATGCCCCCATAGACAACCAGTCACTTTTTTCTTATTACAGGTGCAATATAGTTATTGAATTTTATTAATTAAATTTAAAACAATAAATACATACTTAACGCGCTATCGGATACACAACTGTTGACTAATGATGCCGGTGTAGTAAAATAATGATAAAAACAATGCTGTAAGCCTGTTTTATAACTTTTGTACAATGATAGAAGTTGGAGCGATAGTCCAATCTGTTTAATACGACTGACAATGATTACTATTGAAAAAATACAGTTTGCTTACATTCAATAATTGTTATCGCGTATTTTGATAGCAGTGGATGATGCCACACAAGGAATTGTTTCAAACATTTTATTTCAATTAAATTAGTTCTTGCTATTGACGTGGAAAGGTACCGTCAAATGCAGTGAATACTAGTCGAATTTCCCACATTGGTAACACGTTTACTAACTATAGCAACATTCATTCCTAGCAAAATTATTTGTTCGCATTTTTTGTAAAGTGGACTTATAATTTGCTTTTAGTTTACAGCATTATAACATTTTTGTTGGACTATATATTAGTAAAATAATTAATTGGCAGCCGCCTATAAACCCAAAAGCGTTTAACGTCTCACACTATTACTTTGGGTCCTGCGCCTTCCGCACGAACCAAATAAATCCGATGCAATGAGGCGTCTTGAAGAAGCAAGCTATTAGAGCAATTAAAACAAAGAAAAGTTCTACTCTACTGCTCCGCCGTCGCTCCAACGCTATGCCGTTGCCGTTGATCACTATCACGATACTGACGCGAACCCGTAATAGACTGCAAGCCCGTGAACAAAATGTATGGGTCAAATGAACCACCAGGAGACCTATGTAGGATGATATAAGGGTATAAAGTAATAAGATTCAGCACTATGCCGTCACTTGTAAGCTGTCCAACTGAGCGCAATTAAAGAGGGGAGGTTCTAACCCTCGATAATTTCTCCTTGTCGCATGATTTTTGTACGGCGTTGCGGAATAATGGATTAGTAGAGTAATTGACCCATAAATTATGTTCACGGGCCTGCAGTATAAAATGTTTTTCCATACCAAAAAAAATTCTACGTGACAAAAGAAGTTTCCTCTTCAATAAGCGATAATTCAATAACGATAAAGATTCAACATAATTACTTTTATAAAATTGCTTTCCTAGTTATTTCATTCAAAAAACGAATAGTAACATAATTGAAACATATAATTCGTTACTGCAGCTATACGTATCTATCATTTCTGTCTAAAATTTAATTACCTACTCCATTAGATAACAAATTGAATAAACAGTTTTATTAGACTATGGGTATACAAGTATTGCAAGGTACCGCAAGTTATGGAGGAAAGAGCCGCTATTTTGAAGTTATTTTGTTACCTTAAATTTTAAGAATTAGAATTGCTGACACGGCAAGTAGAAGAAAACGTATTTATGCATCGCTTTTGTGCGTGTTAATGCCAGCAACACACTGGGAATGCTTTTGACTAGTAGTAATTTGAAGGTTTTTAAATCTGATTCAATATTCATTAATAACGTTGATTTGTTTAAATTCAAATTAAATTCCTGAATCTTTGGGAAGTAGCTTTGAGAGTGAGACCTGGGCCGCTTTTTGAAAACATCGTCGAGTTTTCTCTTGACCCATCCATCTCACAGAGTCTCGAAAAGTATTTAGCCAGTACATCCTATCCCTACGATGCTGAAACGTGGAACTGACAATGAAAAGGATCCGTAAGCTCAAAGACGCTCAACGAGCCATAGGAGGAAGGGCTATCCCCTGAGTGTCTTTAAAGGATAACCATCGCAAAGAATTGGAAGGACCAAAGTCACCGACATAGTTCAGCGCATTAGCAAGCTAAAGTGTAATGTACTTGAAATGCAGAAGCTAGCTATATCAGTCGTACAAAATGATAACCAAAACAGGCAATTGGAGACCGCGAATCGGTAAACGTAGCGTAGGACGCCCTAAAACTAGATGAAGGATCGGGCTAAGTGGCGTATTATGAGCTTGTGGACGAATACACTCTGATCCTGATGATGGTGAATGTCCTGAATTATGAAATCATATTAAAAAATTCAAATTTTAAACGTACGTGTCTCATTTATGATGGACCTCGCGGTGTTACCCAATTAGTTCCCGCTCCCATATTTTCACGGTTTAAAAAGACATACCTGTTTTTCAGACTATGATGTAACTGTGTTTCATATTTTATCACGATCCGTTCATGCCTTACGACGTAAATGAGCACAAAACAAACATGGATATTTATAATATTAGTAGGATATCATGCTCATTATAATAATATTTATTAACATTAGCCTTGTAATGATGGATAAAGGCAGGATTACATTAGCCGCCGAAGATTTTTTTTAACTTCTTTAGGTTTACACTTGACCGCCAACTTGCCTGATGTTAAGCGACGATGCGGTCACGATGGAGCGTGTTTACCTAGAAAAAACCGATGCACTCTCGATTTGAAGACACCAAGATTATAACTATCGGGAAAAACCCACTCAGGCAATTCATTCCACAGCTTAGACGTTCTTATCACAAACGTAGAGTCAAACCTCTTTGTCTCTTTGGCAAAGTGTATACAGGAAAACATTGGACAGATCCGTGGAGAGGAGATCTCCGTCTTTTCTGGGTGAGAGCGCATGTGGCACCGTCGGCAACGAAAGAGCAGACGAACTAGCAAAGTCGGCGGCGCTCATGGAATCTCCAGGGACTACGAAGGATCCTTGTCCTACGTTAAACGAAAAATCCGAGAAGAATCGGTCAAGAAATGGCAGGATCGATATGAGGCCTCGGAAACCGGAAAAAGTCACTCAGATGTTCTTGCCCGATGTAACAAATGCATATCGATTGACGAGAACTACGAAACTGACTCACTTCCAGGTACAAGCGTTGACAGGGCATGGAGGAATAGCTGAATATCTGTACAGATTTAAGCTCAAGAGCAGTCCTGCATGTGAGTGTGACCCCGACCAACCCGAAACGGTCTGGCACGTGCTGGTCGATAGTCCCAGATTCATGACCGCAAGGCATGATCTCGAATCCGTGATTGACGGGAGGCTAGTTGTCTCGGATCTCCACAACATCTTAGCAGATCCAGATAAAGACCACGGCTTCTGTCTTTCATAGAGAGCTCATTCCGCATAGCGGCCAAGAGAAACTCTACACTTAAAAATACACACCCCTGTGCCACCACATTCTACCTCGCTGTCCGTGGATGCCGCGCGGGATGCAGTCCCGCTCAAGATAACTCACTCCAAAACATCTCCATCCAACAACTACTGGAGAACGCAAATCGAGGAAGGCAGGAATCCGTATCCGCGGTGTGGCTCTCTTCATGGACAGCAACAAAGAAAGATTCGGAATAAGCTTTTGCTTCGCTTGGGAACGGAAATGCGCCCGTTTGTCACCGGGATTGTCGTGCCTGCTCAATGGGAGTACCGCCAAAGTCACAATGAAGCGGAAAACCTACGATGCTATGCCGGTGTGCGAGGTAGACGGCCACCGATTTCGGTTGGTGCGATCGAAAAACAAAACGATTGCGCTAATAGAGTACTCGGAAGGTCGAACGCCTTTACGCAGGCAAGTGCGCTGCTTGCACATCTGAGCAGAAATGTGGGTGACACACCCCGGTGATAAGCGTGGATGCGATGGCAATCGAATACTCAAGAGCGAGAGTCGCAGACCGGCTGGGCTGCATTGAGGCCTCTAAACATCATGAGGTTGTCGTATACGAAGATAGGGGAGAAAATCTGAGCTACCTCAGAGTCCCTTCGCACGACCAAATAAATGCAACTGACAGCTGGGGACATCCTGTTCCTAATTCGACCATCAAACCGGCTCCGAAAGAGCACAGCAGAGGGCAGCCGCGGAGAAAGCTGCAGCCAATCAAAGCTTCCTGCGTTCGGTCGTCACCAATACCGCACGCACATAGTACAAAAATTCTACCCTGTGAGTCACCGGCTGTGGCGCGGCCGCAAGCCAGGTACAGTTTAGAGATGTACATGAGTGTTGGTGATAACTTGTCGATAGTTGAAATCTTCATTAACCATGGACAAGTTCTTGACAAGATCTTCCTCAAACCCAAATTTGTCTAACAAAAGACTACGTGAAGAAGAAATATCACCAGAGATGGCAAAAACCAAAAGAAATTTGTGGCAAATCCAATAAATGAGAACCTCAAGAAAACACCTACCGAAAATCGATTCAAAGACCTACCAGTTGACACAATGTCATCAACTTCAGATCCTTTTAACCAAGCCAGCAAAATGAAGAAGGCTAATAATATTCACGAATCAATGTCGAGCTAGATGGTAAGTGGTCTCACCACAAAATACGTGACATAATTAATAAACACTGCAAGGACTACCATTTACAGTTCAGAGGTAGTAAGCTTGTAAGAATACAATGTTATTCAGCTCAAAACCATCAAATGCTGAAAGACGGTTTAGCGGAAGATAAAGTCATTTTCCATACATATACACGTAAGGATGAAAAGCTCCCTAAAGCGGTAATTAAGGACTGCCAAGATTTCTCCATGAAAGCATCCCTGAAGAGCTCAAGACATTAGGGTTCCTGGTGCTACATCTTCCGAACTACGCACCACATCCAACGGAATGTCCGCCCGCCCTCATCCAATTACCTATTGGCACAGACATGACACAATTTAAAAAGATCAAATACTTGGGAAATTGTGTGGTGGAGATCCAGCTTCAAACCTAGTAAAGACCAGGTACTCAATGCTTTCGATGTCAAAGTTTTGGCCACGCAGCTCGAAACTGTAATCGCCCACCCGTTGTGTCAAATGTGCACAGGGTCACCCAACTTGGGAATGCACAAAAAAGACCGCACTGATCCTGCACGTTGCTGCAACTGCCAAAAAGACCATCAGCCAACTATGCCTCTGCAGCGAACGGCTCAAATACATCGACCGCATTGAAACCAAACGAGACCTTACGCAAGGCAATAGCGTCCGAAACCGCACGCCCAAAAACAAAGACTGAACGAAATACATGGACTCAAATAACTGGAACTGGTCGAAGTAGAGACAAATCATTTGAACACCAAACAAAACTAAAGGTAAACTGGCTGCCAGTGACACTACTCCTCAGCAGGCTTCAAACCCGTCACAAAATCCAGAAACAACTACCGGAACGGCTGAAACCCGGCTACCGCAGCATGTTGGAGTTACCATACCTCAAGATATCGGAACGACAGAGATGTTGGAAATTCTGTCAATCATACAGACAATAAAACAAGAATTTTCACGATGTAAAACTTTCATGGAGAAAGTTATTCTTATTATGACACATCTAGGACATTATGTCTAGCCCCCATAACCTACGCATACTATATTGGAATGCTGATGGCGTCAGTAAAAAGCAACGGGAACTTGCTGAGCTTGCGGTAAGTAAGCTAAACGTAGACGTTATTATAGTTTGTGAGACAAGATTAACCAATCGACTAACTCTCCACATTCCGGGTTTTGTGTTATCGTCAGGACAAACACGTACGCGGATTCGGCCAGGGTGTAGCATTGCTGGTTCGTGCTGACATTGAGCATAACCTTATTGAGACTCCTTTTACTCACAACCTAGAATCGATTGGTATTACTCTTAAGCTGACTAAGGAACACGTAACGATTTGTTCAGTATACCAGTCTCCAAATTTTCCACTATTGACAAGTGACCTTGATAAAATAATGGCGCTTGGCTCCAAGGTACTAATTATGGGTGATCTGAACTCAAAACATCCCTTTGGTCGCCGGGTCCTAGTAACACACATGGCAACAAAGTATATAACTATATGTCTTAAAACGAATTTACTGTTCACGCCCCAAAGATCCCACTTTAGTGCATTATCGTGCTGGTCTTACGGCCTGTAGCCCCGACATCGTTTTGATTAAAACTTTAACCCCCATCTAACATTACTGCCATCCCAGCGTTATCTTCCAATCATTTCCCGTTTTTGTTCACTTTAATACACAACCAAGCCGTAAACCAATTCTAAATC